>VTFQ01000059.1:0-47384 GCA_036281575.1 Ancherythroculter nigrocauda
AACGTACTGACTCCAAACATTTGATCGGTAGTGTGTTTTAAAAATACATACACTTTCCTACATAAATGAGTTTCAAAAACTTACATCAATCAGCATTTTTGTTTTCCACCCAACATAATTTACACCAGATGGGTCTAATAAATAGATCATGCCTCATGATATAAGTGATTAACATTTAAAAATGTAAAATGCTAATGATATTTGCAGAGATAAGGCCTTACAGATTCTTTAGTGATGGTTGTGACTGGACCCTCCACTTCCCCATAAAGCGGTCTGATGGAAAAGATGTAGGTTCTGCCATACTGAAGATCTTGGATCTTATAGGAGGTGAAACCAGAACTCAGCAGATCAGTGGAGATGTCCACCTCTACACAGAACATGAAGAGAGACATTTGCATCACTATTAATGTGACCAAACAGGAGTAGGGAACTAAAAACTGGAACATCTGGGAGAGTCTATTGTCTGTAAAATGATAAAGTAAATGAGTCAAAATACTTGAGATATGTCAAATCTTTTATACCAGTTTAAAACACTTCAAGAATGTTCGAGAATATTAAAATTTTAGCATTCTCAGAATGACAGTCTTATATGTATCAAAAGCTAAAGTCCACCTTTAAAACCCTCATCACCTTCATGTTCAAGCAAAGGACACCCTCATTAGAAGGCCTCGCTGACGTCATTGCGATAACAGGAATGAATCACAGATCTCATCATGACATTATCTACGCTGTCTAATCTCTTCTTTTTTATGTCTCGTATAACAGCCAAAATGGCTTCTGTGGGAGGTACTCTTATTACAAGAGCTTATCTGAAATTAGTTTTGCCCTGCCATTTAGCAACACTCATTAACAAATAAACGGCCACTCTCCTTGTTTTAACCATCTGAGCAGTGTTAGAGCCTAGGTCTAATAATATGATAAATATATGATATTCAAATAGTCAAATTAAAAAATGAAAATTACAGTATATCAATATACATTTTATCATATATACTTCAACAATATAGATATCATAGTTGAGAGAGTGTTTCTGACCTGATATGTGTCTCCAGGACAGCAGGTATCCAGAAACTCCAGTCACGCTGGTCCAGTTCAGTACAGTGCTGTTGTCGGTGGTGTTCAGGGCACTAAATCCAGTCACTTTGGGCAGATCCACTGTAACACAACAGCAATTCTTCTTCAATTACTTACATTTGAATGCTTACTGTTGTACATTTACATAAAAACATGCAGACTCACAGGTGCGGGCGGTCACCATTACTGGGCTTCCCTCTTTGCTTCTGACCACTGCAGACACCTGGATCTTATAGGCAGAACTGGTAGGCAAATCAGTGATGGTGAAGGATGTGGTAGAAGAAGATACAACCTCACTCTTCTTCTCTCCACCTAAGAGAAAAGATTAAGTGAAGATGAAGGATGGATTATTATGAAATGTAATGATAATGGAGTGTAATGAGGACTACCAGTGCCCACCGTGAAAGGGGCTCCAGGTGACCTTGTACCCAGTGACCCCTGGTGTTTTCTTCCAGGCCAGTTTGAAAGAGCTGGCACCAATGTCTACAACTTTTACCTCGCGAACTGTCTCAATCAGCTCAGAGTCTGTTAAAGAAGCTGCAAAAGAGTATGGCACAACAATTAGTGACACTATGTTTGATAAAAGTAATTTCTCATAATTATTATTAGGGCCCAAGCGAATTAGCGCGCAGGGCCCTCTTGTTCTTCTAAGGATTTTTTTTTTTTTTTTTTTTTTTTAAATTATTTTTCCGTCTTCCGGGGCTTTTTGGGGGCCTTAACATGCTCAAAAACTCCTGAAAATTTGCACACACATTGGAATCTGCGGCCATTAGGACGCTGCAGAGGCTGGTACCCGGGCGTGGCAGGGGGGCTCGACAGCGCCCCCTTGAAAAAGTCTGAAAATTTGGTCCATATATTAAACACGCTTGCACGTATTAGTATGAAACTCGGTACACATATAGACCTCATCGGGCCGAACAACTTTCGTACTCTAAGTTAAACGCCACACCAACAGGAAGTCAGCTATTAAGGGTTGTTTGAAAAACGCATGCTCTGGAATTTGATATACTCCTCCTAGGCGATTAATCCGATCGCCACCAAACTCGGTCAGCATGAAGTCAAGACATTGATGATTAAAAATTGCCAGCGGATTTTTGATATCTCGAACGGTTTGGCCGTGGCGAGGCAACGAATTTATGGCGAGAAAAAGGAAACAGGAAATGTGTTATAACGTCTGCATACATATATTGATCTTTATGAAACTTCACGAGTGTGTTGGTTGTAGTAGTCTGATCACATGGATGTGACTATTGTGAGTCAAAGTTATAGCGCCACCAACTGGCAGCAGGAAGTGTATCACTTTTTGAAATGCTTTGAGATCACCCTCTTATTTTTACTGATTTGCTTCAAACTTCATCAGTGTAATGTCAATACACAGCAGATGTAGACCTATGACAGGATTTTTGATATTTGAAATATTGTTGCCATGGCAACAGGTCAAACTGTAATAATATTCTTGAGTGTTTTTGAGGCTCTTAACATGCTTCAAATTGCATTAACTCGACACACACATCAATATTGTCAACCAGTAGACATGGACAAAGCCATAGAAATGGGCGTGGTGGAGGGGCTCAGTAGCGCCACCTTTTGACAAAAGTGGGGGGGTTAGTTTTTCCTACAGTCACCAAACTCGGTACACATATTGTTCTCATCAAGCCGGACAATTTTCTAATTTACATTCATTAGCTCCGACCAACAGGAAGTCGGCTATTTTTGTTTGAATGTTAATTTTTTTTAAAAACAGGCTATGAATTTATACTACTACTCCTACAGGGTTTATCAAATTTACACCAAGCTTTTTTTAACTTGTTGCTAACACATTGAAGTTGTTTAAATTGCAAACGGATTTTGGATATCTCAAACGGTTTGGCCGTGGCGAGGCAACGAATTTATGGCAAGAAAAGGAAACAAAGTGTTATAACTTCTGCGTACATTAATTGATTTTGATGAAACTTCGGCTTAGTCTTCGTTGTACAAGGCTGATCACATGGATGTGACTGCTGTGATTCAAAGTCATAGCGCCACCAACTGGAAGCAGAAAATGTGTCACTTTCAGCATACATTGAGATCACCCTCTTATTTTTACCTGATTTGCTTCAAAATTCATCAGAATAATGTTAAAACTTGGCACATGTAATCCTTTGAAAATGGGCAGGGAGGAGGGGCTCTATAGCGGCACCTTGTAGTGCAGTAAATGTGGAGTGAATTTGACATAGTCCTTTGATGTTTAACCGTTTTAAATGCCTATTGCCCGCTGTGCACAGTTGCCCTGAAGCCACCGGGGTGGCGGTGCCACCGGGCTTGGGCCCGCCATCGCTGCTCGCAGCTATATTTATTATTTAAATTTCATTCCATTTAAATTCATTCATTTATTCAAAGATATTAAATCTAGAAGACTCTTGAAGGATAATAGTCCAATATGTAAGACACATTTAGGTCAAAACAGGTCAAATAAATAATTACAGTGATGTTATTTTATACTTAACATATAATATTTGTTTTTGCGTTCATTTAAGTGCACTGTACTGTAGCCGCTTCACTGTGAACTGTGAAGATGTGCAGATAACAGTGAAACGGACAGCAGTGAAACACACACATAACCAGAGCTTCAGTAAAAATACTGCTCTATATATAGCTCTGGTCCTAAAGATGGGGGCTCAATCACAGGAGCTGTCAATCAATCTCCTGATATCCCACAATCCCACTGGAACAATGGGCGGAACATCTCCATATCCCCGAACCCTGACTGTCTGAAGTGCTTAATTAACTGAGCAGAGTTTTCTTCTTATGGCTCTGATAAATGACTGTCGACCAGTTGTCATTTAACGAAGAAAGACACGGAGCCAAACTGAGCAGTCCAACAAGACTAAATATACAATTCAAGATTTGTTGGTACAGCTTTCCTACAGAGTAGTGAAGACTTAGTATAACACAGACAAAATAAAAGGAGCAATATATATTTAAAATCCTAAGAATACCACCAGTATGATGACCTTGTAACTGTGAAAAGGGTTGAGAAAGCAAAAATAAGAGGGTCTTAAATGTATATTCCAGTATCGGGTTCAGGTATGTTGATAAACACAAAAATCCTTCTAACTAATCCTTTGTTTTCTTAAAAAGAGAGAGAGAAGCAAAAGTTATGGTCAGGCACTTACAATGGCCAATTTTTGGAGGATTTACAAGCAGAAATGTGAAGGTTATCATTTTAAATCTACTTTTTAATGTAGATTTAATTTACGTTTTAGGGTTTTAATGTTTACGGTGTTTTGTTGTCATGGCAACAAACATGTGAAATCGGATATAAATACAAAGTTCTGTCATGAAACTCTAGATGGCGCAGGCTATTAGGTCCTTTAACTCAACCTGCTTGTAATCATATCATTATCTATAGGGCACAGCTAAATGGTTCCTGCTGTATTAGTAGCAAATGAGCTCGCTGCTCAACCTTCAAATACTTGGGTAGCCCTCCACCTTCCCCAGCTCCACCTGTATAGATCTGCTACAGGTAATTCATGTACGCTATATTGTACAGCAGCAGCATGTCTTACTTGCTCACAGCAGCGTGTCGTATATGTATTGGCAGTAGCAACTAGCAAGTCCCGTACTTGCTCTACAGCAGCAGCAATAACCTACAGCAGCATAGCAGATCTATTCTGCCAAGACCAAACATACAACATTGTCATACCCATTACTAGGCCAAACACTCTGAGAGTTGTCATGACAGAACTTTATACATAAAAGATTAGTAAGTGACTTTTCACACTACAGTCATGTTAACACACCTATTGTTCAAGTCTTATGTCTATATTAATGAAACAGTGAGAATGTTAATAAATTTACGAATATACCCCATTGTAAATGCTTCACTGTAACCTAAATATTTGCTTTTTTTTAAAAGAAAAGTTGAAACAAGTTGCCATTAATTTTTGTGGTTATCAGCATGCAACAAATGCCATCAATTGAGCTTAACTCGTACTGAACTATTCCTTTAAATGAGTATTTTGGGTGTCTTGAGATAAAGGACACAGTTAAAGGGTTAGTTCACCCCAAAATGAAAATTCTGTCATTTATTACTCACCCTCATGCCATTCCACACCCGTAAGACCTTTGTTAATCTTCAGAACACAAATTAAGATATTTTAGTTGAAATCCGATGGCTCTGTGAGGCCTGCATAGGGAGCAATGACATTTCCTCTCTCAAGATCCATAAAGGTACTAAAAACATATTTAAATCGGTTCATGTGAGTACAGTGGTTCAATATTAATATTATAAATCGACGAGAATATTTTTGGACCAAAAACAAAAACGACTTATTTATTGATGGCCGATTTCAAAACACTGCTTCATGAAGATTGGGAGCACAAATGAATCAGTGTATCGAATCATGATTCAGATCGTGTGTCAAACTGCCAACGGCTGAAATCACGTGACTTTGGCGCTCCGAACAGCAGATTCGACACACTGATTCATCTGTGCTCCGATGCTTCCTGAAGCAGTGTTTTGAAATCGGCCATCAATAAATAAGTCGTTATTTAGTGTTTTTGACGCTCCAAAAATATTCTCGTCGATTTATATTAATATTGAACCACTGTACTCACATGAACCGATTTAAATATGTTTTTAGTACCTTTATGGATCTTGAGAGAGGAAATGTCATTGCTCCCTATGCAGGCCTCACAGAGCCATCGGATTTCAACTAAAATATCTTAATTTGTGTTCTGAAGATTAACAAAGGTCTTACGGGTGTGGAATGGCATGAGGGTGAGTAATAAATGACAGAATTTTCATTTTGGGGTGAACTAACCCTTTAACTGTGTCCTTTATCTCAAGACACCCAAAATACTCATTTAAAGGAATAGTTCAGTACGAGTTAAGCTCAATTGATGGCATTTGTTGCATGCTGATAACCACAAAAATTAATGGCAACTTGTTTCAACTTTTCTTTTAAAAAAAAGCAAATATTTAGGTTACAGTGAAGCATTTACAATGGGGTATATTCGTAAATTTATTAACATTCTCACTGTTTCATTAATATAGACATAAGACTTGAACAATAGGTGTGTTAACATGACTGTAGTGTGAAAAGTCACTTACTAATCTTTTATGTATAAAGTTCTGTCATGACAACTCTCAGAGTGTTTGGCCTAGTAATGGGTATGACAATGTTGTATGTTTGGTCTTGGCAGAATAGATCTGCTATGCTGCTGTAGGTTATTGCTGCTGCTGTAGAGCAAGTACGGGACTTGCTAGTTGCTACTGCCAATACATATACGACACGCTGCTGTGAGCAAGTAAGACATGCTGCTGCTGTACAATATAGCGTACATGAATTACCTGTAGCAGATCTATACAGGTGGAGCTGGGGAAGGTGGAGGGCTACCCAAGTATTTGAAGGTTGAGCAGCGAGCTCATTTGCTACTAATACAGCAGGAACCATTTAGCTGTGCCCTATAGATAATGATATGATTACAAGCAGGTTGAGTTAAAGGACCTAATAGCCTGCGCCATCTAGAGTTTCATGACAGAACTTTGTATTTATATCCGATTTCACATGTTTGTTGCCATGACAACAAAACACCGTAAACATTAAAACCCTAAAACGTAAATTAAATCTACATTAAAAAGTAGATTTAAAATGATAACCTTCACATTTCTGCTTGTAAATCCTCCAAAAATTGGCCATTGTAAGTGCCTGACCATAACTTTTGCTTCTCTCTCTCTTTTTAAGAAAACAAAGGATTAGTTAGAAGGATTTTTGTGTTTATCAACATACCTGAACCCGGATACTGGAATATACATTTAAGACCCTCTTATTTTTGCTTTCTCAACCCTTTTCACAGTTACAAGGTCATCATACTGGTGGTATTCTTAGGATTTTAAATATATTGCTCCTTTTATTATTGTCTGTGTTATACTAAGTCTTCACTACTCTGTAGGAAAGCTGTACCAACAAATCTTGAATTGTATATTTAGTCTTGTTGGACTGCTCAGTTTGGCTCCGTGTCTTTCTTCGTTAAATGACAACTGGTCGACAGTCATTTATCAGAGCCATAAGAAGAAAACTCTGCTCAGTTAATTAAGCACTTCAGACAGTCAGGGTTCGGGGATATGGAGATGTTCCGCCCATTGTTCCAGTGGGATTGTGGGATATCAGGAGATTGATTGACAGCTCCTGTGATTGAGCCCCCATCTTTAGGACCAGAGCTATATAGAGCAGTATTTTTACTGAAGCTTGGTTATGTGTGTGTGTTCACTGCTGTCCGTTTCACTGTTATCTGCACATCTTCACAGTTCACAGTGAAGCGGCTACAGTACAGTGCACTTAAATGAACGCAAAAACAAATATTATAATGTTAAGTATAAAATAACATCACTGTAAGATTATTTATTTGACCTGTTTTGACCTAAATGTGTCTTACATATTGGACTATTATCCTTCAAGAGTCTTCTAGATTTAATATCTTTGAATAAATGAATGAATTTAAATGGAATGAAATTTAAATAATAAATATAGCTGCGAGCAGCGATGGCGGGCCCAAGCCCGGTGGCACCGCCACCCCGGTGGCTTCAGGGCAACTGTGCACAGCGGGCAATAGGCATTTAAAACGGTTAAACATCAAAGGACTATGTCAAATTCACTCCACATTTACTGCACTACAAGGTGCCGCTATAGAGCCCCTCCTCCCTGCCCATTTTCAAAGGATTACATGTGCCAAGTTTTAACATTATTCTGATGAATTTTGAAGCAAATCAGGTAAAAATAAGAGGGTGATCTCAATGTATGCTGAAAGTGACACATTTTCTGCTTCCAGTTGGTGGCGCTATGACTTTGAATCACAGCAGTCACATCCATGTGATCAGCCTTGTACAACGAAGACTAAGCCGAAGTTTCATCAAAATCAATTAATGTACGCAGAAGTTATAACACTTTGTTTCCTTTTCTTGCCATAAATTCGTTGCCTCGCCACGGCCAAACCGTTTGAGATATCCAAAATCCGTTTGCAATTTAAACAACTTCAATGTGTTAGCAACAAGTTAAAAAAAGCTTGGTGTAAATTTGATAAACCCTGTAGGAGTAGTAGTATAAAATTCATAGCCTGTTTTTAAAAAAAATTAACATTCAAACAAAAATAGCCGACTTCCTGTTGGTCGGAGCTAATGAATGTAAATTAGAAAATTGTCCGGCTTGATGAGAACAATATGTGTACCGAGTTTGGTGACTGTAGGAAAAACTAACCCCCCCACTTTTGTCAAAAGGTGGCGCTACTGAGCCCCTCCACCACGCCCATTTCTATGGCTTTGTCCATGTCTACTGGTTGACAATATTGATGTGTGTGTCGAGTTAATGCAATTTGAAGCATGTTAAGAGCCTCAAAAACACTCAAGAATATTATTACAGTTTGACCTGTTGCCATGGCAACAATATTTCAAATATCAAAAATCCTGTCATAGGTCTACATCTGCTGTGTATTGACATTACACTGATGAAGTTTGAAGCAAATCAGGTAAAAATAAGAGGGTGATCTCAAAGCATTTCAAAAAGTGATACACTTCCTGCTGCCAGTTGGTGGCGCTATAACTTTGACTCACAATAGTCACATCCATGTGATCAGACTACTACAACCAACACACTCGTGAAGTTTCATAAAGATCAATATATGTATGCAGACGTTATAACACATTTCCTGTTTCCTTTTTCTCGCCATAAATTCGTTGCCTCGCCACGGCCAAACCGTTCGAGATATCAAAAATCCGCTGGCAATTTTTAATCATCAATGTCTTGACTTCATGCTGACCGAGTTTGGTGGCGATCGGATTAATCGCCTAGGAGGAGTATATCAAATTCCAGAGCATGCGTTTTTCAAACAACCCTTAATAGCTGACTTCCTGTTGGTGTGGCGTTTAACTTAGAGTACGAAAGTTGTTCGGCCCGATGAGGTCTATATGTGTACCGAGTTTCATACTAATACGTGCAAGCGTGTTTAATATATGGACCAAATTTTCAGACTTTTTTCAAGGGGGCGCTGTCGAGCCCCCCTGCCACGCCCGGGTACCAGCCTCTGCAGCGTCCTAATGGCCGCAGATTCCAATGTGTGTGCAAATTTTCAGGAGTTTTTGAGCATGTTAAGGCCCCCAAAAAGCCCCGGAAGACGGAAAAAATTTTTAAAAAAAAAAAAAAAAATCCTTAGAAGAACAAGAGGGCCCTGCGCGCTAATTCGCTTGGGCCCTAATAATATATGAGAAATTACTTTTATCAAACATAGTGTCACTAATTGTTGTGCCATACTCTTTTGCAGCTTCTTTAACAGACTCTGAGCTGATTGAGACAGTTCGCGAGGTAAAAGTTGTAGACATTGGTGCCAGCTCTTTCAAACTGGCCTGGAAGAAAACACCAGGGGTCACTGGGTACAAGGTCACCTGGAGCCCCTTTCACGGTGGGCACTGGTAGTCCTCATTACACTCCATTATCATTACATTTCAATAATCCATCCTTCATCTTCACTTAATCTTTTCTCTTAGGTGGAGAGAAGAAGAGTGAGGTTGTATCTTCTTCTACCACATCCTTCACCATCACTGATTTGCCTACCAGTTCTGCCTATAAGATCCAGGTGTCTGCAGTGGTCAGAAGCAAAGGGGAGAAGCCAGTAATGGTGACCGCCCGCACCTGTGAGTCTGCATGTTTTTATGTAAATGTACAACAGTAAGCATTCAAATGTAAGTATATTGAAGAAGAATTGCTGTTGTGTTACAGTGGATCTGCCCAAAGTGACTGGATTTAGTGCCCTGAACACCACCGACAACAGCACTGTACTGAACTGGACCAGCGTGACTGGAGTTTCTGGATACCTGCTGTCCTGGAGACACATATCAGGTCAGAAACACTCTCTCAACTATGATATCTATATTGTTGAAGTATATATGATAAAATGTATATTGATATACTGTAATTTTCATTTTTTTAATTTGACTATTTGAATATCATATTAATATCATATTATTAGACCTAGGCTCTAACACTGCTCAGATGGTTAAAACAAGGAGAGTGGCCGTTTATTTGTTAATGAGTGTTGCTAAATGGCAGGGCAAAACTAATTTCAGATAAGCTCTTGTAATAAGAGTACCTCCCACAGAAGCCATTTTGGCTGTTATACGAGACATAAAAAAGAAGAGATTAGACAGCGTAGATAATGTCATGATGAGATCTGTGATTCATTCCTGTTATCGCAATGACGTCAGCGAGGCCTTCTAATGAGGGTGTCCTTTGCTTGAACATGAAGGTGATGAGGGTTTTAAAGGTGGACTTTAGCTTTTGATACATATAAGACTGTCTGAGAATGCTAAAATTTTAATATTCTCGAACATTCTTGAAGTGTTTTAAACTGGTATAAAAGATTTATGACATATCTCAAGTATTTTGACTCATTTACTTTATCATTTTACAGACAATAGACTCTCCCAGATGTTCCAGTTTTTAGTTCCCTACTCCTGTTTGGTCACATTAATAGTGATGCAAATGTCTCTCTTCATGTTCTGTGTAGAGGTGGACATCTCCACTGATCTGCTGAGTTCTGGTTTCACCTCCTATAAGATCCAAGATCTTCAGTATGGCAGAACCTACATCTTTTCCATCAGACCGCTTTATGGGGAAGTGGAGGGTCCAGTCACAACCATCACTAAAAGAATCTGTAAGGCCTTATCTCTGCAAATATCATTAGCATTTTACATTTTTAAATGTTAATCACTTATATCATGAGGCATGATCTATTTATTAGACCCATCTGGTGTAAATTATGTTGGGTGGAAAACAAAAATGCTGATTGATGTAAGTTTTTGAAACTCATTTATGTAGGAAAGTGTATGTATTTTTAAAACACACTACCGATCAAATGTTTGGAGTCAGTACGTTTTTTTAATTAATAATTAAATTACTTAAATTGATCAAAAGTGACAGTAAAGACATTTATAATTTAGCAAAAAGTTTCAATTTCAAATAAATGCTGTTCTTTTGAATTCTTTTTTCATCAAAGTATCCTGAAAAAAAAAAAAAAATCACAGTTTCCACAAAAATATTAATCAGCACAACTGTTTTCAACATTGATAATAATGAGAAATGTTTCTTGAGCACCAAATCAGCATATTAGAAGAATTATTTCTGAAGGATAATGTGACACTGAAGACTGGAGTAATGATGCTGAAAATTCAGCTTTGCCATCACAGAAATAAATTACATTTTAAATGTTTTAATATTTCATAATATTAGTTTTTACTGTATTTTTGATCAAATAAATGCAGCCTTGATGAGACTTATTTCAAAAATGTTAAAAAAATCTTACCGACTGCAAACTTCTGAATGGTAGTGTATACTAAAAGCAAACACTGGTTTGTTAGAGCTCAGAACTTTTTGTGCTCATCTTGCAGTGGGAGCTCCTCATCTCATTCCTGTCCAGAGCCCAACGCCAGCCTCTGTTTCTGCTAATACCAAGAACAATGACATGCACCTCCACACCACAACCAGAAACACTCGCACTCCGGTGGTCAAAGCCCTCAGCACGCCCACTACAACTCAGAGACTCGCTGTGAAGCCTCAAATCACAATCGGCCAAACGGCTTCAGCACTGACCAGAATTACCACAGTAAATGACCAAACCACCTTGTCTGTCGAGACACCCCCACCTGGACCAGGTCATTCAAATTAAATGTTGTTTCAGTCAGGAATTTTTTAAATCACTATTTTGCACTTAAAATGTAAAAACTTCTTCTGAAGTTATGTTTTAAAGGGGGCATATCATACATTTTTCATATTTTATTTTTTTCTTCCTGAGATAAAATTTTTTATGCACCCAAAACAATCATTGTTTAGTTATTCATAACCTTTCCCCACCCTCTCAGTGCCCTTAGAATAAAACAGGCTGTTTTTGATGCTTTGCCTTTTTAGACTTGTAAATGCCATTTTTGCATGTGAAATTTAAAACAAGAACCTTTCTAACAGGCATTGTATTGTGAAAGCTTTAAATACTGCTGCTCTGTTTGCTGAAATATACCACACACATCATTGTTTTCCCATGATTTGAAGCTTTTAAGAAGTACAATTTCCCATGAATTACCAAAAAAACAAAAAAGCAAACAAAAACATTATTAGAGATTTCAGTCATTAAAAATTTAAAGGGCCGGTTCACCCAAAAATCTGTCATCCTTTACTCATTCTCATGTTGTTCCAAACCTGTATGACTGTAAAGATATTTTGAAG
The DNA here is from genome assembly GCA_036281575.1 of Ancherythroculter nigrocauda. Taxonomy (NCBI): domain Eukaryota; kingdom Metazoa; phylum Chordata; class Actinopteri; order Cypriniformes; family Xenocyprididae; genus Ancherythroculter; species Ancherythroculter nigrocauda. The sequence continues at coordinate 12,324 of VTFQ01000059.1, forward strand.
AATGTTGGTAACTAAACTGCTTTGGCTTCTGAAAAAACAGAAGAAAAGTCATACAGGTTTGAAACATGAGAGTGAGGAAATGATGACAGAATCATTTTTGGGTGAACGATCCTTTTAACTGAATCACCAAAAGTAGAAATTTTGTGAATGTGTGAATGAATTGTGTGCAACTTTCTGTTAGTGTGTGGCAGGGTGAAAGCAGATATCGTGTTTCTGGTCGATGAATCCTGGAGCATTGGTACTAATAACTTTGGCAAACTGAAGGATTTCCTGTTCAGAACCGTCACCTACTTCCCCTCTATAGGACCTACAGGAACACAGGTAGGACATGCTATTGCACTATATTAAATTAAGAACTTTACACCTCATTCGGTATCATTCTGTGTCTTAGTCACTGAATCAATAGTCTCAATCCTTTGCTCTGATCAAACATCTAATGCTTTAACTGTGGACTGAACCATCTCATTAACTTGCTTTAGATAGCAGTAGTTCACTACAGCGATCAGCCGAGGATCGAGTTCAACTTTAACACTCACAAAGACCGTAGCTCTGTTTTGAGAGCTCTCAGAGAAGTCCGCTATGGAGGGGGAAACACAAAAACAGGTTTACATACACATTTGAAGATCAAAAATTGTTGATGACACATATTAGGGTGCAATTTGATCTAAAATGTGATGATTCTGAATGTTTGTGTAGGTCGTGGGATCAGCTATGTTCTTAGGGAGATGTTTCAGGAGTCGTTGGGTATGAGACAGGAAGTCCCTCACATTTTAGTGTTGCTGACAGACGGAAGAGCTCAGGATGATGTAGAGCCACCGTCCAGAATAGCACATGCTCTGGGTGAGTATATAAATGGATATAGAAGAATAGCTAAACATTCATATGACTAAATATACACTACCATTCAAAATTTTTCGGTCAGTAAAATTTGTTTTAATGTTTTTGAAGGAAGTTTCTTTTGCTGACCAAGTCTGCATTTATTTGATTAAAAAATACAGTAAATAATGTTAATATTGTGAAATATTATTACCATTTAAAATTACTGTTTTCTATTTTAATATATTTTAGAATGTAATTTATTCCTGTGATGTCAAAGCTGAATTTTCAGCATCATTACTCCAGTCTTCAGTGTCACATGATCCTTCAGAAATCTTTCTAATATGTTGATTTAGTGTTCAAGAAACATTTCTATATTATCAATGTTGAAAACAGTTGTGCTGCTTAATATTTCTGTGGAAAACGTGATACTTTTTCAGGATTTTTTGATGAATAGAAAGTTCAAAAGAGCGTTTATTTGAAGTATATATTTGTTGAATTTTTGTATAGATTTTCTTTATTATAGTTTTATTGTCACTTTTGATCAATGTAATTTGTCCTTGCTAATAATTTTTTTTTTTTTTTCTTTTTTTAAATCACTCTGACCTTAAACTTTTGAATGGTTGCAAAAGTATTATTTACTACTTTATCTGCATCATATTTCATGACACTTTAGTATAAGGCCAAATAAATGATAAACTTCAGTTTTTGGTATACTTGTGTTTTAGGTGTCAGTGTTTTGGCCATCGGTATCGCTCATGCAGATATTGAGGAGCTGAGGACAATCGCCTCCCCTACCACTTACAAGAACATCTTCTTCGCCAGTGATTTTGATGATCTTCCGTCCATCGAGAGAGAGTTTATCAGCAGCATCTGTAGCGAGGCCTTACTATCAGAGTTCAAACAACACGACGAGGTGGGCCGTGCAGATCAGAGTGGCTTTAAGGGGAAATAATTTCATAATACATTCTGCACAAGTCAAATTATTATGTGTCTTTATCCTAGTCTGCTCAACTGGACACACCTACAGATGACCCTGAAGCTCTCGCCAAACCAGAAGGTCCCAGCTGTCCTCTTAGCTGCAAGGTAAACGCTACATCCTCTACATCCTCATTACAGCTATCACACCATGTCTAATAAGAATTCTAATTCCCAGTTTGTTGTTGTTCACAGGGTCAGAAAGGAGAGAAGGTAAGCAGCTATCATGTTACTGTGTGTGATTCGATCATTGAATTATAACTGGTAGCACTTTATTTTACAGTCCTGTTCCTCATGTACATACTATATACTTATTATAGTAATTGCAAAAAGGGTAATAACTAGGTACTAACCCTGAACCTACCCCTAAACCTAACCTTAAAGGGTTAGTTCACCCAAAAATACCCCATGATATACTCACGCTCAAGCCATCCTAGTTGTATGACTTTCTTCTTTCAGACGAACACAATCAGAGTATGGCTCTGGCTCTTCCAAGCTTTATAATGGTAGTAAATAGAGGATGAGATTTTGAAGCCTAAAAAAGTGCATCCATCCATCACAAAACATAACCACACGGCTCCGGGGGGTTAATAATGCGCTTGTGTAAGAAAAATATCCATATTTAAAACTTTATTAGCTTCCGACAGACAGCCGTACGCATCGATTTACGGCGAAAGAGTGAACTCTGGTCTGACACATGACGCATTGATGAACATGGAAGCACAGAGGATAGAGCAAAACAAAACACCGGTCACGAATTAGAAGTCTAAAACAGATTTTTTTCTAAAAGAATTTTTAAAGAGAAATGTTGGAGGATTTCGATATAAGAGAAGAGGAGTTTGAGTTTGTTGCTCAGCCCTATTTGTTTAAACAGCGAGAAGCTTACACTATTCGTACATCGCGTCAGGGGTGACTCTTTTGGCAAAAGTCGACATGCGTACGGCCGTCTGCCAGAAGCCATTTATTTAAAGGTGCCCTAGAACTTCTTTTTTAAAGATGTAATATAAGTTTAAGGTGTCCCCTGAATGTGTCTGTGAAGTTTTAGCTCAAAATATCCCATAGATTTTTTTTTTATTCATTTTTTTAATTGCCTATTTTGGGGCATCATTAACTATGCACCGATTCAGGGCGCGGCCCCTTTAATTCTCGTGCTCCCCCTCCCCCGGAGCTCGCGCTTGCCTTGAACAGCATAAACAGTTTACACAGCTAATATAACCCTCAAAATGGATCTTTACAAGATGTTCATCATGCATGCTGCTTGCATACATCGGATCATGTGAGTATAGTATTTATTTGGATGTATTACATTTGATTCTGAATGAGTTTGATAGTGCTCCGTGGCTAAAGCTAACATTACACACTGTTGGAGAGATTTATAAAGAATGAAGTTGTGTTTATGCATTATACAGACTGCAAGTGTTTAAAAATGAAAATAGCGACAGCTCTCTTGTCTCTGTGAATACAGTAATAAACGATGGTAACTTTAACCACATTTAACAGTACATTAGCAACATGCTAACGAAACATTTAGAAAGACAATTCACAAATATCACTAAAAATATCATGATATCATGGATCATGTCAGTTATTATTGATCCATCTGCCATTTTTCGCTATTGTTCTTGCTTACCTAGTCTGATGATTCAGCTGTGCACATCCAGACGTTAATACTGGCTGCCCTTGTCTAATGCCTTGATCATGGGCTGGCATATGCAAATATTGGGGGCGAATCTCAACATAACACTGACTGTTACGTAACAGTCGGGGTTTATGTTGAGATTCGCCTGTTCTTCTGAGATCTTTTAAACAAATGAGATTTATATAAGAAGGAGGAAACAATGGAGTTTGAAACTCAGTGTATGTCATTTCCATTACTGAACTCTTGTTATTCAACTATGCCAATGTAAATTCAATATTTAATTCTAGGGCACCTTTAAGTTTTTAAAGTTTTAAATATGGATATTTTTCTTACACAAACACATCGCTTTGCTTCTGAAGGCCTTTATTAACCCCACAGAGCCATGTGAATATCTTTTATGATGGATGGATGCACTTTTTGGGCTTCAGAATCTCATCCTCTATTTACTACCATTATAAAGCTTGGAAGCGCCAGGACATTATTTAATATAACTCCGATCGTATTCTTCTGAAAGAAGATAGTCATATACACCTAGGATGGCTTGAGGGTGAGTAAATCATGGAATAATCCCTTTAACCCCTGTAGTTACCTTATTACACAGTACTTTCTTAGGTAAGAACACTGATGTCAATATGATAACTGATAACCGATGTCATGATAATATCTAATTTCTCCGCTGCAGGGCGATGAATTTGGTCATGGCGGCCTGGTATGTTTGCTTCTTTCTTTAATCTCAATGGCTCACTTTTTAATTCTTTTTAAACTCTGACAGACAGTCTTTGTCACTTTGTTAGAGGTCTTTACTAAGGTAACATCAGTTGTTATTGCTCATACTTAGAAATAGGGGTGTTCACACCAAGAATGATAACTATATACGAAGTATTTAACTTATTTAGCTTATTGAGTAGAGGTGTGCTTTAACTTTTCTTAGCAATTAGACTTGTGATATTTGCCTGACAAACTGACAATTTTAGCTTGAGCTAAAAATTCCTATAGACTTACATTGAAGTCATTTTTACGGACCAAAGTATCACAGAGACTTCCAGTGGGCCCTTTTCATAACTGCAAGTTTTCACATATATATATATATATATATATATATATATATATATATATATATATATATTGTTTTATTTCAGCTATTTCAATAGTATAAGAATAGTTAGTTTTAGCTAATGATTACAACACTGTTTTTTTAAGTGCATTTCTTTTTTTAAATATTTTTCTGTTGACACAGCGACTCAAGCAAGGCCCAGGGCATTATGATTCATTCTCTCTAAAGGTCAAAGGGGAAAAGGGTGAGGGTGAGTACATCCAGCATCTGAAACGCTCAAGCACAAACTTCAATAAACACAAAATAAAACACCCCCGTCCTCTCCGTAATTACACATTCATGTTTATGTTAATTACTGGAGCATTTATTATTTAAACCGAGCCGTTCTGTTAATGATGAGATTGTTTTTGTGACTCAGTTGTTGTTTTAGTAGATTAAAGGATTAAATCTAATTATTAATATCGCAGATCTGCCTCTATGCGGGGTGCTATTCATACTTTACTTTTTTTCTTCCTGTTATCTCTTTGAGAAGGCGACACATGAAAGCGCTTGTCATATCAAAGCGACTCTTTTGAATAACAAATGAAATGTGACAGGTCTTGCTAACAAGATCAGCATTGTTGTAGATGTTTCCTTATTTATTTTTGTGATATGTATCAGTGTGAATGCGTGGATTTTATATTGCTCTATATTTGATTTCAAAGTAATATGTGCACTGAAGATGTTCTGATGTTAGCAGCATCAAACAATTTCTGTATTTGTGTATGTTTTTTCGTTTGTTTGTTTGTTTTTGTCTGCATTATTCCCACTCCGCACCCATTCATCAGGGTCTTCCCGGAACGGATGGCATCCCAGGGTTACCGGGACGACCAGGTAGAACAGGACCCCCTGGTTCTCCTGGACAAAGGGTAAAGGATGAATCAAAATTCAAGCATCGTTCTAGTACTGCAAAATATGTAACAAATGTAGCGTATTTAACACTTATAAATGTGTAAATGTGCCTAAACAATCTCTTAATCTGATTCAGGGAGCACCTGGAATTCCTGGTGACATGGTGAGTGTCTCATTAAATCTCACTATATAAAAACAGTGTAGGTGGTGGTATTTTAATCAGTATATTCTGGAAATTGAAGTTTGTTCACTCATTTAAAGCATGTACGCAATGCGCTATATGTATATTTTAGTAGGAGAATTAGGAAAGGTGCAATTATGTTAGAGTGATTCACAGAGGGAGTAATGAGGAATGATTATGGCTAGTCAGTACAGACCATTTGCCCCTACTTCTTTTAAAGTTTCACCCTTTTTATTAAATGTCTCACGTTTTAGACAAGTCGATTATTCTCTGTGTGATTGTGACAGTGATTGTGTCTAAAATCTCAGACCAACTTTTCTGTCTGTCTCTCCCTATCGCTCTTTCTCCACAATCTCAGGGGCCTCTGGTAATACTGGACCTAAAGGGCAGAGAGGAGAGAGAGTAAGTTTAGGCTTTAATTTAATTTTATTTATTATTTTTTAAACAAATAAATAGTCTATTTTAATCAAGTTGACCTATATTAACTTTTCTTTTCATGTAGGGTGAGCCAGGCTATGTCATGGGAGGTATGGAGGTTATTCCTGGACGTAAAGGAGAGCCTGGATCCTCTGTAAGTTCTGGTATCATACAAAACAGCTATGTTAACCCAAAAATGAACATTTTGTCATATTCACCCTCAAGTTGTTCCAATCCTGTATGAGTTTCTTTGTTCTGTTGAACACAAAAGAAGATATTTTAAAGAATGTTGGTAACCAGGCAGTTGACGGTAGCCTTTGACTTCCATAGTATTGGTGCCGTCAACTATATGATTACCAACATTCTTTAAAATATTTCTTTTGTGTTCAACAGAAGAATGAAATTCATACAGGTTTGGAACAACATGAGTAAGTGATGACAAAATTTCATTTTTGGGTGAACTATCCCTTTAAACTAGTTTGCATAATATGTAGCTTATCTCACAGTTCTATTGACATTTTTATTTGTCAAGGTTTTCATATATATTTTTTTATTCTTGATTAAAAGGGCCCCTCAGGTGCTCCAGGGGTCCCAGGGTTATCAGGTCCCCCAGGACTCCCTGGTCTGCCTGGACCTCTGGGGTCTCCTGGACTCTCTGTTAAGGTTAGTATGAAATATCATGAGGATGCACATATAAAATAGTCTATATTATAATCAGTAACACTTTTTTCCGATAGTCTACTTTAGACATTCTACTAACTATAAGGAACTTTGCAACTACATGTCAACTACCAGTCACTATAGAGTATTAGTAGACTGTCTCCTTAATATCTGCTAACCTTTATTGTGACGCTTCCTCAACAGACATTCTATAAGTCACTTTGCAGCTACATGTCAACTTATTCTACTTACCTGAATCCAGCCTACTGGTACTCTAATGAGAGTTAGTTGACGTAGTTGCAAAGTTACTTTGAATGCATAAAGTGTAAAGAGTAACCTTATAATATACAGTATTATAGTCTATATAATATCAATTTTACCTCCTCTTAGGGTGAGACTGGAGAATCTGGTGCTAAAGTAAGTCATCTACTGCACAAGCAACGTTTTACCATGAAATATACATGCAAAATACAAGTGTGATTATAATGCTTCTCACACTCTCTAGGGTCCACGTGGAAAGCCAGGTCCCAAAGGAGAAAAAGGGGAGCATGGGAATAATGTTAGTGCATGCTTTAAGAGTTACTCTCTTAAAGTTATAGTGTTATTAATATTATTCGATTTTAGAATGCTTTCTCTATTCCATATGCAGCAACTAGACCTATAAGTAAGTCATTTAATTGGTTGTATTGAAATAATGAAACAAGTGATTTTATTTGTGATCTTCTGGATGTTTGTCTAGGGTCTAGCAGGTTTACCTGGACCAGTAGGAGTGGATGGACTTCCAGGACTTCCTGGTCAGAAAGGGGAGAAGGTGGGTGAGGGATAAAAATATCTATCTGTTATTTTGTACTTTCAGCAGTGGTGTAAAAGCTATTTTAAGCAATGACTTCCTACAGCTTGCACAGGATAGTTAAATGCATAAATTAAATCTCTCTGCTCATCTGCCTACCATCGTTTGGAAGTCTCATGTTCAGAGTGCTGTAAAAAAAAAATTGCCCTTCCTTTCTGTCAGAACTACACAAAGCTAAAATTAGTGCAGCTGGTTTTTTGATTGAATTTCTTTTGTGTTAATAAAGGGAGAGGAAGGTGTTGGAATCAAGGTGTTCAAGGTCCACCTGGGCCAGCTGGAGAGAAGGTACATATTTCTGATATACACAAACCACATTCATATTAAAATTTATATTAGTCAACAAATCAGTCAATGATAATCGATTTTCAGGGTAATACAGGACTACAAGGCCCAAAGGTAAGCATGTTGGATGTAAAATCAATGGAGCAGAGTGATAGATGATTGTCGTGCATTGTATAATTTGTAGTTTCCATATTCATCCAAAGGGCGGAAGTAGGAATCCAAGGAGTCCAGGGAATCGCAGGCCTTCGGGTTTGTCGACTATACACAACCATTTCACCATCAAAGTGTTTCATCTGTCAATTCATGCTGTTAAATTATCTCTGTCTTTCACAGTGAATCAGCATGAACCTTTAACAGATGTCAGCCTTAGATGCAATCTGTTTAATTAATGTTAAGTGCTTTATAATGGCAGAGGTATTTCACTGTTGTTGTGTTTTTGGCTTTTTTAGGGGAAAAAAGGGTCTTAAAGGAGATCAAGGAGACAAGGTATGATTTTTCTCAGGCACAAAACGGATTGCTCTTCCTCTACAATAAAAAAAATCAATCACGTCAAGTCAGTGCTTTAGTCTAGTGCTGCTGCTCTGTATTTAATAACCTGATCCATAATACATACTACTTAAATTTTCAACATGTTCAAAAACTGTACAATTGAATGTGAACTGGAATTCTTATTTAATTGATAAATTCTGTCATTCTTTGGTCTCTTTTATCACTCCTCTAGCTCTTTCCTCTACATAATAGAATATTTTCATCTCAAATCAATATTGATTCCCATTGATTTGTTTATTTGGTGAGCAATCATGTTATAAGTTACAGTCAACCGGTCAAAAGACCTGACCACCCTCTCATGTGTATTTTGCAATAATGACCATCTGATTTTAGATACATTTTTGCATGTTGAAGGTATTATTTGACATGACATGTGTTCTCAACTGCATAAAAAAGTTAAATCCTTCAGTGTAATCAACATCTGCATTATCTGGCAGGGTGAACGTGGGGAAATCGGGCCAATCGGGCCTCCAGGAATTGCAGTAAGATGATAATTTACCTGTTCACATCCTGAAAAATATAAATGGCAACTGCAGGAAAAGGTCAGATGCCTGATGAACCAATTAATGGATTTAAATCACTCCTGCACTTGAACATTTTAAAATGCTTGTTAAAAAGTCAAATCCTTATTCGTTTGTTCGCTCTTCAAACTTTTCCACTCTGTATGGTGCTGTCAAAGTTCTATTAAGGGCAAGAATGAGCTGTAGATCTCTGGGGAAATTAAAGGAGTCGATTAAGAAAGAGGAAAACACACCTCTTCTCTGCTCTTGGCCAGTGATGGATTCCAAAATCCACGTCAAAGCTCCACATTATCGACCTGATTAAAAAAGGAAACACGGATGGAGTTTCCACCTAATAATGTGAGAATTACAAGTGCGAAACATAGAGCTACTATATTTATCCTTCACATGCGACCTTGCCACTGTGTGTCCATCTTTGGCAATTCAGACTTTCAGTTACTTTAAATTAAGCTTATGCAGTCATTATTAAACCAAGCCTTCAGAGAGGAGATCAAGGAAATCCCAAACGATTCGACTCTCATTATCCCTGGTTCTCTCAGAAACACTACGGCATGATAAAACGTTTGGTTTGGAGCTCTACCGCAGATGCTCTCAGAGAACCAACACTAGACATCTGACATCTCTCAAAGCTCCTGAGGTCATCATATTTGCTGAATAAATTTCATTATTCTTGCAATGATTAGAAGGAAAGATTACTTCTTTTTAAACTTTAGGGCTTCCCTGGAGCTGCTGGACGAAAGGGTGATGAGGTGAATCTAACTATTTTTCTTATTTTAACCTAATCTAATACTTTAATAACAAGTTTAAATTATTTCAACTACACCCTACAATATAATCAAGTATACAGCAGTGTAGTCAGCCATGTGACTTCAATGCTTCAAAACCTTAGTGCAAATTTGTGTCCGCAAGTGAAATTTATTTGACCTCACATGGAGTGACTAGTAAATAATGCATGTAAATCTATGACATCAGCACTTATAAGTTTATAATTAAACTGTGTGTGAATTATATTTCTGTTATTGATTCACAGGGCAGCGCGGTGCTCCTGGTGACCCAGCTAAAGGGGTAAAAATGATGCTTTAGTGTCTCATATAACACATGTGTTTAGTTAAAAATACACTATTGCTAATAATTCCCCTCACATTCACAGATACTTGGTCCTCCAGGGAAAAAGGGTGCCAGGGTAAGATTATCAAGAATCAGTTTCAAAATATATATAAAAAATTCTTAAGTGTGAACAATTGTCTGCACCAAAACCTGAACTTCTTTGGTTGGTACGTCCACACACAAATGCTTTTTTTTTTGAGCTCATGACTCAAGTCTGGTGTTTATTTCCCTTTGGGTTCCCTTCATCTGCACTGATGAAAACAAGCAGTTGATCCAGTGCTTGGACAACTTAAACACGGCTAATTAGTGCCGTGAGCATCGAAATGAAACCAAGAGCTCCCCCAGGTCTGCTTGTCAATGAACACACAAAGCAAAGACAGTTTTATAAACTGTCCCAAAACACTCCAGGGTAAAAATCTGCAAATGTAGCATTTAATTAAAGGTGCCCTAGAATCAAAAATTGAATTTACCTTGGCATAGTTGAATAACAAGAGTTCAGTACATGGAAAAGACATACATTGAGTTTCAAACTCCATTGTTTCCTCCTTCTTATATAAATCTCATTTGTTTAAAAGACCTCCGAAAAACAGGCGAATCTCAACATAACACCGACTGTTACATAACAGTCGGGATCATTAATATGTACGCCCCCAATATTTGCATATGCCAGCCCATGATCAAGGCATTAGACAAGGGCAGGACATCTGGATGTGCACAGCTGAATCATCAGACTAGGTAAGCAAGCAAGAACAATAGCGATGGAGATGGAGCAATAATAACTGACATGATCCATGATAACATGATATTTTTAGTGATATTTGTGAATTGTCTTTCTAAATGTTTCGTTAGCATGTTGCTAATGTACTGTTAAATTTGATTAAAGTTACCATAGTTTATTACTGTATTCACGGAGACAAGAGAGCCGTTGCTATTTTCATTTTCAAACACTTGCAGTCTGTATAATTCATAAACACAACTTCATTCTTTATAAATCTCTCCAACAGAGTGTAATGTTAGCTTTAGCCACGGAGCACTATCAAACTCATTCAGAATCAATTGTAAACATCCAAATAAATAATATACTCACATGATCCGACGCATGCATGCAGCATGCATGACGAACATCTTGTAAAGATCCATTTGAGGGTTGTATTAGCTGTGTGAACTTTGTAAATGCACTGTATTATAGTCGAGAGCTTGAGGGGGGCAGGGAGCACGTGATTTAAAGGGGCCGTGCACTAAATCGGTGCATAGTTAATGATGCCCCAAAATAGGCAGTTAAAAAAAATAATTTAAAAAAATCTATGGGGTATTTTGAGCTGAAACTTCACAGATACATTCAGGGGACACCTTAGACTTATATTACATATTGTAAAAACTGGTTCTAGGGCACCTTTAAAGGTTTTTAAGTGATGACCCTAAATAAACCAAATTGAGCTTGAGCACACCTGCCATATTGGTCAGTCGCTGATGTTTGCTGCTGGTTACATGTTGTTTGAAATGGCCATCAGTAGAAATATTTATGCTAGGTTATTTCTTCCCACTGAACTGGGTATAAAGGGGGATGTTGGACTAGTTGGGCCACCAGGACCACAAGGAATAAAAGGAGATCAGGGTGATAAAGGTGAAAAGGTAGGTGTGTGTTTGTTGTTTTGGATGTGACATTACAATTAATTGCATTTATTGATTAGCTGCCAATCTGAAAGTACTGATTTGTTGTCTTTTTAAAGGGCAGTCCTGGATTTGGAATCCCCGGTCAGCCTGGTCCCAAAGGAGAGAGTGGAGAAAGAGTGAGTGTTTATGAACTTATAGCTTTTAGAAAAAAACAGTAATATTGTGAAATATTATTACAATTTAAAATAACTGTTTTCAATTTTAATGTACACTGCCCTCCAAAAGTTTGGAAACACCCCTGGCAAAGTGTGGTTTTGGACGTTATCAGCATAAATCCTTTTTTGGTGCAAATACATTACAGTAACTTGACATTATCATTGAAGACCAGCAGTAATAATTTTCATTTTGATTACATAATAATGGCAATATATACATGTCAAAGTCAGACATGCCCCTTTGCCAGCTGTGATGCCTGGTTACTGGTTTAAACTTGGCCCAGGTTTGTAAAAGATTTCTGGGTCAGCACACCTTAATAGCTTCAACAATTGATTGCCAATTAAGTTTAGAATACAATGAACCAATTAGAACCCAATTTAGGTCAGAATGCTGCTAATGGTGCATATTTTGATGAATCGAAAATTTGAGTTTTTTTTAATGTATAAACTGTTTATGTAATAAAATATGTTTTCATAGTTTGTTTTGTCCCTTACCAGTGCAAAATGATCACAAATTAAAAAGGATTCATGCCAATATTATCCAAAACCCCACTTTTCTAGGGCGTTTCCAAACTTTTGGAGGGCAGTGTATTTTAAACTGTAATTTTTATTCATGTAATTCAAAGCTCAGCATCATTACTCCAGTCTTCAGTGTCACATGATCCTTAAGAAATCACTCTAATAGGCTGATTTGATGCTCAAGAAATGTTACTTTTATTATATTTCTTCATTATTATTGAAAACAGCTGTGCTGCTCACAAATTTTGTATTTTTGTGGAAATCTTGATCTTGACAAGGAAACATTTTTTTCACACTTTTAGTGTCTTGTATAAATGTAATGTTAAATATTTGTCAACCTGGATTTGACATTGACATTATGCAAAAATATTAAAAGATTAAAAAAACACTTTTTAGATTTTTCTGTCTTCTTTTTTATGCACAGGGCAATGTTGGATTATCAGGGAAACCAGGGCCAAAAGTAAGTTTGTTATACACTCTTGATTTTAATACCTGTGAAATTCTGTCAGACCACAAAAGTGCTTGTGAAACTTTGGCAAAGAGAAGACATAAAAGATTAAATGAAACAGATCAATCATATGAACACTTCATTTGGTTGTGTCCAGGGCAATGATGGGTCCAAAGGAGAGAAAGGGGAGGTGGGTTTCCCAGGCAACCCTGGTTCTCCAGGACTAAGAGGTAAAGATGTAAGTAAATCAAGAGCCCAGAGTGACTGATATAAGAAGGATGTGAGTGTGCATTTCTGAGCACGTGTGTATGTGCGCTTTGCATCATTGCATTAAGGATATTAGAGATTTTGAAGGGTTATTTGGTCATAAAATACCCATTGTTTGCTTTTTAATTAATGCTTCATTCATTCATATTTAATTAAACTTTCTGCTTTCATGGATTTCAGGGTGTGCCAGGAGCGAAAGGGGAGGTGGGATCAAGGGTGAGACTCAGAGAGAAACCCACACCTTCACACACAATCTTGTTTTTCTATCATGGAGACTTTTATACTGAGCTAATGATATTTTATGTCCCCTAAATGACACATTGGTCTTTTTTTAGACATTGTTTATTAAGCCGATTGTGTCTTTACAGTGCTTCGTTATATGTTTTGTTATATTTAATTATATTTTTTGTTTCAGGGAGAGTCTGGTTCACCAGGAGAGCCTGGAGAGAGAGGTGTCAAGGTATTGTCTCTATTCTAAACCTCTTTTTTCCCCATCTCCATCTAAACATTTTTGTCATTCAGTCTTGATCAAATGTTTTCAAATCAGATATTCTGAATTGGCCTGTTCGTAATAATATCACCATCCCCATTAAAATCTTTATTTTTTCCTCTCTATTTCTTTTGTCGCTCAAAGCATTAAGTCTGTATCACTCACACTTCTCCTCATCTCCAATGTCAGGGCCCTCTCGGTCTTCCAGGACGACCCGGAGACCCTGGGGAAAAAGGCGAGCCTGGGAAATTGGGGTTACCAGTGAGCAGCTTCCTTTATTTTAAATTTATTTAGACAATCTTTGATCAAATGCTCTTCTGAAGCACTTCCAGAGTGAATTATGAAGCAAAATAACACAGAATAGTCAATACCGTTTGATAATGAATGTCTGTTTTTCAGGGTCCAGAGGGACACAAAGGAGATAAAGGCGAGCCGGTATGTGCTTCTATTGGAAAGCATAAGAATAACTTTATTTTGTATCCTTTTTTTAAGACGAATTCAATATTTCATTGGCCGGTCATGCTCTGTGCTTGCATAACAGAATCTCAGTTTTTCTTGTCATGCTGGGGCTCTCAGATGATAAATTAAAGAGAAAGATTCAATGTATTAATATTGTATTCTCTGCAGGGGCTGCCGGGACCACCGGGAGTTACTCAAGTGAGTTTTACTGTATTTATAATCAAGCTATTTAACATAAATGAATGTTAATGTGATCATGTCATTTTCGGTTGGTTGCTTTAAATATATTTGTTACAGATGTCAAAAGCTGTCAAGACAGTATTGCTCTTTTTGTTTTGTCTTTAAAAGCACTGCTGGTCACTTTTTTTGTCATTTATTTGATTGAACATTTCATGGTTATCCTTGTTAATATGTATTGTCAGTGATTCTCATAATTCTTCTTTCCTAGTACACTACGTCAGACAACACCATTCTCACCAAGGCCATTAAGGTAAAGTAAGACGTTTATATACAACAACAATCTAGGAACCTTCAGTCAGTTGTGAGTGTGTATTTGGTGTATTTAAAGGGTGAACCTGGTGAGCCGGGACTCCCAGGACTCCAGGGGGAGACAGGACGTCCTGGACCACCTGTAAGTGAGGTTTCACATCCTAAACTTTACTAATAACAGGATGATGTAGGTTACATTTTGCTTTTATTTTCATTTAGGGTCCCGAAGGTAAACAAGGACCTCCAGGGAATTCATTGGTGAGTCACTATAAAGTCATAAATAAACTTATTGTCAGTTTTTTGTCTTTTAATTATTGGAGGATGTAAGACTTTAAAAACACATAATTTAATGTAGCTCAAATTTCTTTTCTTCTAGTTTGGATCTAGTACAGGAAGAGATGGCGTGGATGGTCTACCAGGAAGGACTGGATCTAAGGTTTGACTACTTCCTGTTTAAATTTTTCTGCAATACATAATTCGTATGTACTGTTGCAGTTATTTTCAGTAATAATTAACTGTGTGGTTGTGTGTGCACAGGGTGAACTAGGACAGAAAGGGGACCCAGGACCAGTGAGTAGCTCTAATAACAATTATTTTCTGATCATTTATCATGTGATTCATATTTTAAATTTCAGTGACATTAACTGAATTGCAGGGTGTGCGACAGGTGTACAGTATTAAAGTGCATCAAAATACAGAATGTCTGCTAATGAGTCTGTAGAACCCTTTTAATGTCATTTTGCTGAATGAAAATGGAGAACTTAGCTAAAATAATCCAATCTGCCAAGAATATGCGCTTTCCTAAAGGTTATCTTTTGTTCTTCAAGGACAGATTATTATTATAATTAGAGTTAATGCTGTACTTTTCAGTGTGTGTGTGTGTGTGTGTGTGAGAGTGAGAGAGAGAGAGAGATTTAGTGGAAACCTGAATAGGGGATAGAATGTAAAGTATGTACAGTATAAAAATCATAATGTTTATGGAGAGTCCTCAAAACTTGTGTGTGTGTTTTTTTTTTTTTATTAAACAGAAAGGAGAGAAAGGAGATCTTGGGCGTGCTGGGATTACTGGTATGCCTGGTTTACCTGGAACACCTGTGAGTATACAGTAGTAACATTTACAGCCGATATAAACCATAATATCGCTATTAATTTCCTCTCTTTTCTTATGTTCTGTTCTTTTCTCCTGCAGGGTAAACCTGGTGTTGATGGGAAACGTGGAGTAGCTGGAAAAGATGTATGTTTAATATATTGTTATAAAATGCTTTTTTTTTTGTGCTTTTTTTATCAAACTAAACCTTTTTTCTTTTTCTTTTTTTACAGGGAGAACAAGGTCCAAAGGGTGATGAAGGGACAAAGGTGGGAGAACAGACTAATATGAACTACTATTCCATTATTATTCCATTATCCCATTAACCCTATTTAAGCTGAAATGCATTTGACTAACATAATATCTTATTTTAATGCATAGGGTGAAAAAGGTGAACCTGGTGCAAATGTAAGATAATCCAAAATAATTAAATGGTGTAATTAAATGGTTTGTTTATATGCATAATATGTTATGTATTTTTGTCATTTTAACTGCTTTATAGGGGAATGAAGGTCAAAAAGGAGAGCAAGGATCTCCAGGCTTGCCAGGTCCTCCCATTGTTCTCCAAGAGGTACAATTTTTTTGTTTGAGCTTAGACAAAATTGTATTTGCGACCATTCCTGATCATAAATTATATTTGTGTTTGTTTCCAGGGTATGTCGATTGAGGACATAAAAAAGGCATTTCCCATACCAATGGGACCCCCCGGTGCGACGGTGAGTGTGTCACATTGATAGCCTTGTGAATACATCACATAAATCAGAACATGTGACTACAGACCATTGAGACATTTGGATGCAAAGGCTTTCATGTTTTTGAAAATCATGAGTTTGAGGTATACTCAACTTTGTTTAGCTCTTACATGTGTTTCTGTGTGTATAGGGTCCTCCTGGGATGAAGGTAAAGTATAAATAGCCAAAAATCCTTGAAGAAATTAAGAGATTCTCAGGCGATATCTAATTTTTCTCCTTTGGTTGGCAGGGAGAGAAAGGAGAGATGGGTTTGAAAGGAGAGAAGGTACCAAACTTTCTACATCTCATTGATTACACAAGTTATCATCACATGTCTATGTTGCAGAAGGAATGATAGTGGGCGCTGTATTATTTAACAGGGTGATGCTGGCCCACCTGGGAGAGCTACTGAAATGAAGGTTTCTCAATGCTTATACATAATTTACTTCATTACAAAACTGATCTTAGGTGGTGTAAACATATTGTTTTGTTCTATTTCAGGACATTGAAGGCTTGTTTGATTCATATGGTATTAAAGTAAGTGCTGAATTTAAACAGCTTGCTTTTAACGATTTTTGACGCCACAATGTTTGATTTCTTACATAAATGGACTTCAATAAACAAATTTTTTAAAATAATATTTGGGAGATGAGGGTTCTTTTTAGGCATGTTGCCTGGAAGTAATGCTATGGAAAGATATGAATAAAATGTTTTTATATATTTAAATATTTGTAGCCATATTTTTAGTGATATCAAAATACTAGAAAAAAACTGAATGACACTATGTATTTGTGCAATAGGCGTTTTACTAACTAATAAAATTAGCCCCTAGATTAACATTTGCTTCAATTTTGATCAAATATTAAGCTTTAGTATTAAATTAATTTATTAGATTTACTGTTTCATATTAATATAAAGCTTTAATATTTACTGAAAACATGCTTTATAAACAAAGTATAAATAATTGTAAAACATTATGAATATGATAACTGCAGTATTCTCAATGGAGGCAGCATTCATTACATCCATAACATATAATAATTTAAATTACTTTTTTGTTTTGAAAATGAAGTTACTCACAACAAACGTGAATCTTGCCAGAAAGGATTTGAAATTAACCACCAGGATGTGTTGTGAATTGTGAACAAGAGCTTTTTACTGGTTTATAAAAGTCATCCCTACTTTATTAGCAATTTTATTGTCATCTTATATGCATTATGTATTTATATGAATTCTAACCATTTTGAATTAAGCTACAGTAAAACAGTACCACATTTGCAATAAATAAAACACACTTCCCAGCTCTCGCTGCTGAAGGCCTTGATTGACAGGCTGCTTCAGGATGGAATGGAGGAGCTTCTTCATGAGATCAGCACCAGCAGAAGAGTGAAAGGAGACAGACAGGAGCCGGACTCCAACGTCATCACTGAATATACCGTGAGTAGCCTCCTAAACATATAAAACATCTCAGGAAAATGAATTACTATGACAATAATACAAACACTCTGACTTCTAGTCAGATTTGCCATGCATACCAACTATCAGCATTATTGTTATGGCTATATTGAATAATGAGAGCTCTCTCTAATCCACAGAGCTCAGTAAAATACAGTCACCTACAAGAGTCATTACCTGATATAGATTTGACTGAGGAAGAGTCTGATGTTGAAGAGGGGCAGATGCCTGAACCCAGTCCTGTAAGCAAACATTCAGCACCATTATTCACAATCCACTTCTAACCTAACATCAACACTTTTTTCCCCCAGATATACTTGATTGATTTGCTCTGATATAATGTTGTTGTTTTTTTTCAAAGAGTCCCCCTCATGTGCTGATTGAGTTCAAGATAATTTAATAATTTATACATTTAATGAAAGCAATACTTTTGTGTTGTTGTTTTTAATGTGGCTTCAGTGTCTCGTCTCATCTTTTAAGGAGCCTGTGGCTAAAACAGAAGTGAGTCCTACGCTTTGGACCATTTCTACTACTCACAAAAAGACTGACCTGATTAAAACAAAGGAGAAGCTGGTAGATATCGAAGAAAAGAAACTTGTGGAGACCAACTTCAGTGATGTAACACCTTTGAAATTTCTCCAATCCAACACTTCCTCTGAGAGGGTATGTTCACTAGTGATATTTAATGTTGTTTATTGTACTGAAGCTCATTAGAGTGTGTTGTTATTGTTGTTTATATAGACAAAATTCACTCCATTTATTATAATGCCAAACATACACCTTAGCATTTAAGCAGTTATGCATTTTAAATCAATTAAATTTAAATTTGCTGGATTTAGAATGTTAAAATTATTTGATTTTGATTTGGAATGTCTTTCTTTAACAGAATACCATTGAATGGCTACTTTTAAAATAAGTTTCAATTATTAAACGTTTTTTTGACAGTTGGGTTCTGGGAAGGTAGAGGTAAGTATGGAGACAGTTTTCCACAGCCATGAGGACACGGGGAAGAAAACATCTGGAGAGAAGAAGAAAGGCAGAGAGAGGGGGAAGGTAATATGATCTTGATGTGTTATAAATGAGTTTGATTCTCAGTTTTGTGTTGTACTTACTGTAAATTAACTCAACATCACTTAATATAAAGGCTATTAACCCTGTAATGCCTGACATATGAAATAATTAGACAAAATCTAAAATAATAATAATAATAAATTAGAAATAATTAGACAAAATCTAAACAAAAAAAAGTTTTTTGTTGAGTATCATATTTGAGACATCAGGCTTTTGTGGCTCATATTGTATGATATTTGTTTATCAAATATGATACAGTAGGCTTTATAGGGTTAAACAGACAAATATCTTTATACTGGTGAAAATTTAAATGTGTGTAGTAATAGTAAAAACCTAACCAGACATAACTAGAACTAAACATTACAAATAAATACAATAAAAAAGTTATGATTATTTAAAGTGTCTCTAAATATTTCTGATGATTGTTATTTAAAGCCATTTCATAAATTGTGATGCTTCTCAACTGCTAAACTCTCAACCAGGGCAAAGGAAATAAAGGACGTCAAAAACGGCAAAGGAAACGTTTGGTAAATGTTTCATCATCGCACCTAACCTGACATTCACACATCATTCACATCCATGGGAGCTTGTGCTTAATGATGAACTTTATTTTTGTGATACTTAAATATTCTGATATACTAGAGATAATATAGACTTGTCTAAATATGCCTAAATATTTCATTAAAAAAGCATAAACCTTAAACGAATTTTAAACATACACTTAAATCAATCATTAAATGCACCTGTGGTTTGCCCATAATCATAATACATTAATAATTTAACAAATATGCCACTAATTTCACTAATCACAGTCATTACTATTTCATCTAAAATAATAATTCACCCAAAAATGAAAATTCTCACCCTCATGTCTTTACTAACCTACATGGCTTTAATGGAATTTTAATTTTTGGGTGATTTATAACTGCTTAAATTCTTTATAAAGCATGATTACCAGCATGATCTAGCCTCTAACATGTAAATGTGTTTTTAATATATTCTCTCTCAGTTTTACATGTTTGTTTGTTCATTAGCATTTTACCTGATCATGTTCTGTCTTTATTCATCATTAGAAGGCAGAAATCATTTTAATGTTAAATTACAGGAAGATCAAGACAACATGGAAGAAGAGGTTGAAGAAGCATCATATGACGATGAGGAATACAGTCTTGAATACGAGGTAAGTCTGTCACATGATCTTACAGTATGATGTGAAATCTAATATAAGGCATCTTGATGAAGGCAAATAAACTGATGTGATTCATAAACTCGAAAGATATCACACAGTACATCAGATTTTGTCTATAATGTGTCTCTTAGTATTTACACGTGCATAATTAGCTGAATGGGACCTGACATATCAGCCTACCCTAATAAGTTTACCTCATATCTCCCTCACTCACACCCACACTGTTCATTTCACACTTTAAAGGACTTTAATATATTACTCCCACTCCCCAGCCTAAATAAGAAACCGTAATCACAACATTTCTAATTAATGTTGAGTAATTATTCTCATAATCTCTCAACTTTCAGTTTATATCTTCAAACAAATGGTTTACCCACTGTAGGCAGTTTTCATGAACTTTTCACATTGATTTTTAAATGTTTTGTTTGTATCATGTCAGGACGAGCTGCCCACGAAAGAGCCTTTTCCCTCTCGAGAGGAGGAGGACAGAGGGGAGGAGGTGAGCACTATCACAACCTAACCAAATCACAATATACACACATAAATACACAACTGAAAGCACTATTGCAGACAGAGTCACAATTTAGGTAAAATGATGTTACAGTGCAATCATTTTTCATCACTATACGGTTGTACTATATGCATTGAGTTAAAGTTTTTTTTTTCTGCTGGAACCTGTTTTTTCCTCAGCTAAAATTCTCAGCAACAACAGCTTTATACACACAAGAAAATGAGGTAAGAGACTTCACTTAACCTTTCTTTTTAATGCTATTAATAATTTAAAATGTTAATAGTTGCATAGGAGCAAGGCATTTTATGATGTACTGAAAATGTTAAAATGCACACAGGGTGGGACGGAAACATCTTCTCAGACTACACAGTCTCTAGACTAAATCGGAACGAAAGAATATACACTTCTTTTCAAAATATTTGTTAAGTTTTAGTCTCTAATGCTCACCAAGGCTGCATTTATTTGATGCAAATAAAATATAGAAAATTGTAATATTGTGAAATATTATTACAATTTAAAATAGCTGTTCTTTTTCAATATATTTTAAAATATAATTTATTCCTGTGATGACAAAGCTGAATTTTCAGCATCATTACTCCAGTCTTCAGTGTCACATGATCCTTCAGAAATCATTCTAATATGCTGATTTGGTGCTCAAGAAACATTTGTTATTATCAATGTTGAAAACGTCTCAGGTTACAAATGTAACCTTGGTTCCCTGAGAAAGGAAACGAGACACTGCGAGCTAGGATGCTAATGGGGAACGCCTCTGCGTGACATCTGAAGCACATGTTAAAACATGGCAATCGTATTGGCTGGCATGGATGGAAAATATCCAAAGTCCATGTTTCCCCAACGAAAGATAGTTTGCAAACATCTCATCGATAGGGGGCATCAACACATATCCATGCTCACGTATCCCATGCTCAATATGGAGATCAGGAAGGAATGGAAGGCTCAAGGGAGCTGGAAGATGGACAAACGAGAGCGGAGCTTGTCATTGGAAAACACTCGCAGTGGAGGACTGAGTATGCGCGCTCCTCGCCCAAACAGATAATGCACAAGTCGTGTGTCATCAGGTGTCAGAAATGTAGGACACGGATTTGCACATTTCTTGAAACACTTATCACAAGCCATAATGAATCGCTTGCTTACCGTGCTTCAAACAGTCCCTGAAGATGAAGAAGAGGATGACATGTTCTTCAGGCACCCTTTTTATACTTCATGGTCGCACTAGTAGTGACATCATAGGCTGTCACCGGCCAATACGATTGCCATGTTTTAACACGTGCTTCAGACATCAGTCACACTGAGACGTTCCTAATTAGTGCGAGTTCCAATTCGAAAGGGAAAAATTGTGCTGCTTAATATTTGTGGAAACTGGTACAAATTTTGAACAGTAGTGAATGCATATTTTAAATAACTCTTAATTTATTGTTTGATAAACTTTTAATTCCCTTATGACAAACATTGCACAGTATTGCTCGCAACAAGTATTTTTGATAGAAAACTGTCCTCTCAATATGTTTCAGATGGCTCACACAACACCAGCGAGTCCCCTGCTTTCATCAAGAGTAACAGAGCAGGTACGTGTTCGACACTACGTTCACTTCAGCAGCTTAAAGCATATGTTACACATTAACTTATTTTGTGTTTCACAGAAGCCACCTGAAACCACATTATTATCAGTGCTGAATACAACACAAACTGGAGAGGAGGTAAAAGTTGATTTTGCTTTCCACAGCTCATGCACTGACATGCTGCAAGTCTTGCATGTGGCTTTTGTTTGAAGCATGAACTAACTATGGCTTGGGGAATCTTTCCTTTAGCATGTTTGTTGGACACTTTAGCTTATTGCAACTAATGAATGAATTTGAGTCATTTAATTAGCATGCATTTTATTTTTTGCATGACAAAATCAGTGAATTTCACCAGTGCAAACGATATTTTGCGTAAGTTCAAATGCATTTTAAACAGTCAACTTCAGTGTATAAGTATAAAGTGTGAGTTTCAAGAACATAAAAATTAATATATAATGAAAGTAACGTATAAAGTAACACACTGACATCCCAGCATGCACTGCACCTCTGGTTTGTGTACTTGCAGAATGAAACATTAAACACGCTTCATAGCTTACAGATCAGCTACAGGTTTTCTTTAATATATTTATTTTCTTAACACAGGAGCTCCCCTAAACTCTGTAAGAGAGACATTCAAGTGTGTAGAAACTGTGAAGGGTAAAAGAGGGGGAGGATCTGACTGGCCGGCATTACTTTGGGAGAGCCTCCTTTCCCGTCGCACAATGATGATGTCATTCATCCACGCTGCCTCCACCACGACTAGCGTTCAGTACGCTGCAGTGCCTTTGATAGATTGAGAAGAACCACCAGCACTCTCTGAGTATAAACATAAAGAACAGACCTTATAATGTGCTGTCTTTACTGAACATATACCAGCTAAATCATTCATATAATTCACATAAACATGACAACACAAAACACTGTTTTAAAGTTGTTTAATAACTTGCTTAGAGTATCAAATCATTTGCCCTGACAGCTCATGCAACATCCATTTGTTCATCAGTTCCTTATTTATTGATAAGACTGAAAAAGGATTGTATTTTGTTTGTCTGCATATTTACTTTTTTTATTTGCGGTAACAATGTGCTACCTGTTTTCACTGGTGAAATTCAAAGACATATTGCTTTTCTTACGTATTTAATCTGTTTGTGCATGTCTGTGAGTAAATGTGTTCTTCCTAAACCAGTCTTAACCCGTTTCTGAGTCTTTATTGTGTGTAATTTTTTTCACAATCATGAAAAACTGTTTGCTTCAAAACATTTTTAAATATGGACATCCACTATATTGGTACCATATCAGTTATTGGCCAATATTCCCCTCTTTTACACTATTAATTTAATAACACTGTTAAAAGTAATCTCAAAATGCATATTCATTTTTTTCATATACTCATAAAAAAAAGCTGTCAGTGGGGTGATACCCTTTTAGAAATTACACCTTTGTACCTTATTTACATATTAGCATATTAGTACCTTAAAGTGTACATTTTTTCCTAAGAGTGTACAGTACATTATAATGTTATGGTGCCTAAATTCACATGCAGCATGGTTGATTTAGTAAGTAAATATAGTAAAGTAGTGAAGTAAATGTACATGAATGAGAGAAAGTTGTTTATGAGACTGTTTGGGTATAAACAGGGGAACTTGTCCCACAATAGTGGACTGGAAGGGGCAAGATCTAAAGTGAAGAGGAGCGCCCCCTCGCCTGAGTACATGGTAAAACGACTTGTTCATAACAGTCTGGCTAATGTTTTGTTAGGAGAATTTCATTTGTACATAGAATAAACATCTTAATAAAGCACAAACCAAGTGTGTCTTCTGCAGGCCTACATGCCTGGAACACCAGGAGGACAAAACCGTTACAGATACGGATATAAGGTGATGTGCTTCTGATTGGATCAGCTCATCTTGGAGAGCTGCAGATGTGATTGCATGATGTAATGGAGAGAAGAAAGTAAAATTGTGTTATCTCATCTTCTTTTAGCGGTCCACCTCAGGTGCAGGAGGCAAAAAGAAGCTAAATGTGAGTGAGTTTAATTTACCTAAACTAATGAGGAATTCATTGAACTTAAAATAATTACATTCAAAAAGTGAGCTCAGAAATGCCATGCGAGGAGTTTTTCCTAATTTTGTAAGTAACTTTTAAGAAGATTCTTAATTGAATCAATAAAAAAAATGATCATTTAAGTGGAACAAACTCATCTTGGCATCACAAGACGACAAGTCTAAATAATGTAACCACATTCATTATTATAGTCCCAGTTTTGAAGAGGAATGTGACTCAACCTAAAAGCCATTATTGGTTTATTTGAACAAATTTGAACTCTGTGCATGTTAGACACACACAATTTTAAAATTTAATTATAAATTCATTAGCAAGTAAAATTAAATTACAATAATCAACTTATTTTTACTTGAAAAGGAAAAGAATAGCACAATAAAAAGTTTTCACACTTTATTTTTCTGTCACTTTGTAGAAAAAGAAGCAAGCAAACAAGGACACTGACCTGAGCCTGTAACAGAGATGTACAGGGAAAGAGGGAGGGAAGAGGGGGAGAGAGAAGACGAAGTCTATCTTGAGAACAAGGAAAGGGTGATTGAAGAGGAAAGGGGAACTGAGGCACAGTGGGACATGGAGGAAGAGGATGGTGCGACTGAGACCAAAGATTACAGTTCAGGCGACGGTGATGAGGAGACAGGCAGCGAGGAGATAGATGAAGAATTTGAGCTAGAGAGGGAGAGAGAAAGACAGGAGATGGAAAAAGAAAGGATGGAGCTGGAAAGAGAAAGGGCAGAAGAACTGGAAAGAGAGAGAGCTAGAGAGGGAGACAGAGGAGGAAGAGGAAAGGGAGGAAGAGAGAGACAGTTACAGAGACAAAGAATGGAATGGGAGAGACAAAGAGAAAAGATGGAGAGAGAGAGGATGGGAGAGACAATAAGAGAGGAAGACATGGGGCCACGTATTTCCCACTGTGATTATCTGAAGGTAAGAATGTGCTTTCAAATCTTCAACAAAAATACAATATTCCACATATCAACAACATATATATGTAATAAAGAATAAAATATCAGAGATTTAGACCCTAATTTAATTACTGTAAATAGTACAGTCTAGATTTTCAGTGTAGTCTCTGTTGGACCCCACTGTATTTATGTATTTTTATACATATATACATTTTTCCTTGCTTGAACAGGGACCTCCAGGTGAAAACGGAAAACCAGGCCCTAAGGTCAGGCAAGCTATTTTATTATAAGTCAGAACGATCTGTTCTTAGTAATAAGCATGACAGTCCCATCCTGATAAATGATTTTATATTAGCAATGTTCTTGTCAGCTCTTATTACTGAAGAAGCTCTCCGTGTTCCCAAACCAAAGTCTGTTAGATAATCATCCCTGCTTCCTGATTGGTCTGCACCCCACCTACACACATGACATACCCGCCTCCTCATTCACAATGTTAGGAAATTATTACTGTCAATCAAAACCTGGTGGGTGGAATTTCAGTAGTTCCCTTCCGCTTGCTTTGATGCCCTAGGAGCTTTATTTTTACTCCTGCGAGCCTGAAATAAATTTAATTAGTCTTTATTAATATTGTAGTGCTGACGGAAAACTTCTGAGCTCTTTGTTGTTTGCCCTGTAAAAATTGTGGTTGCGAGTGGCTGATCATTTGTGAATTTGCGCAGGGGGAGATTGGAGAAAAAGGACAGAAGGTACATTCATTTTCAGCTTGGTGTCAATAACTGTTCATCCCATAATGCTTTAGCCTCCTATGATCTGTTAATGTGTTCTGTTTTAGGGAGAACCTGGAACTGGTCACCGTGGGCCAATTGGTCAGGCCGGTCCACCCGGACAAAAGGTGATTGATTGATTGATTGATGCTGTGAATACTGTGAAATTAACTTTCATTCCTAGTTGGACAGTTTAATGGTTGACATACAGGAGAGAATACCAATATAAAACCAAACATAGCTAATAATATAGATGACTTGTTGCTGATGTTGTGTTATGTGCTTAGGGTGAGCCTGGCGAACCAGGACCAACTGGAGCACAGGGCATTCAGGGTATCCGTGGCAACCCGGGCATCCCTGGGTCACCAGGTCAAAGAGGTCAGCCAGGTGACCCTGGAGAGCCAGGTAGAAAGGTAATAGTCAACCCATTCTATATGTTAAATAATTTCATTTTTGTTATGACTATGTTGATTGAATCATGCTATTTGAAAGTGAGAAATTAGCTATTTTTGTATGTTTTTACAGGGTGATAGAGGGAGACGAGGAAAGAATGGCTCAACTGGCACTCCAGGTGCAATTGGTCCTCCTGGACAGCAGGTACCACTGTTGTATTTACTCTGTGTTTTAATACATTTACTCTGGATTTATAGAGTGAAAAGTGAAGGGCTAGAATGAACTGAGAACTTGTTCTTTTTACAGGGTCCTCCTGGCCTCACCGGGGTTAAAGGTGAAAAGGTAAGTCACTGCATGTTATGTTGATGCTCAATATTAACAGGTTAATTTGAAATACCCCACAAACAGATATAAATATAAACATTTCTGAAAAGATTCATTTGCTTTCATAAGGGAGACAGTATCCCAGGGGAACCAGGTGACAGAGGAATTTCTGGGCTCCCAGGTCGTCGGGTAATATTATGATAAATGTTCCTTCAGATAGATTGTAGGTATAACATTTATTCCGTAATTAGTTTATTGTCATTATTAAAGAAATAAATGCTGAATTATAAAACCTAGTGTTGAGACAATTGCATGTCTTTTTTTGTCTGTGTACTTTAAATGCTTATTAGTAACTCTTTCTCATCATCACAAGGGAGCCAAAGGCACTGTCGGTGCTAGAGGGCCTCCGGGTCTCATGGTAAGTCATGTGTGATTCTGTAGACAATATTCTGTAAGAAATTAAATGCAGACCCGATTTGAAGTTTATGGGTAGACCATCCATCCATCCATCCATCCATCCATCCATCCATCCATCCATCCAACCAACAAACAGGCACCCTATCACAAGGAACTAGCCTTCCTTAGCTTTATATTGATTTTAAATTGATTGATTTGTTAACTGATCAACACCTGAAAGAGAAAAAAAGACCCAGTTACTGTAAAAAAAAAAAGAAGACAGAAAAAAAAAAAGTTCTTTGTGCCCTTATACATTAATTAGAGAACTGGAGTTCCATATTTTAGGGATACAGAATCTCTTTCCATCAACCTCACATGGTTGTAGGGCTTGAAAACAACAGCCCAAGTGTCATGTTTATCAAAGCTAAACCTTATCACACTCTCACATCTCTCTGTTTCTTTGCATCTGCTCTCACTGTCATGGAAAAAATAGCATTGGCACCAATGTCTTGTTGTTGTCCTGTCCCCCTGTCAACTGTACTATCTGAAAATGGCAAAAAAATGGCAAAAAATAAATTTTTTGATACACGATACCTGGCAAAACTTGAAACTTGAAATGATCAAAGTTTCACAGCTGTCATGATTCTGTGCAATGTGTTAAGTTCTTGTGACCTTTCTCTTTAATTAAGGGTCCCAAAGGCCTGACTGGTGTGAAAGGAGAAAAGGTGAGTTTCCATTTTTAACCCATCTTGGTTTCAATTCAAATCAAGTTTACTACATTAAACCATGTCTTGAACATTAGGGGGACCAAAGTTTTTTATTGGGGTGGGGGACAAGAAAAAATAACATTTCTTGTCTCATCACATTCATTTATGAATTACATGATTCATATAAATGATAACTTATTTTTAATTTAAAACGGCAATTAAAAAAAATATTTTGCATCTCTGGATATTACTTTCATCGTTGAACATTTCTATCATAAAACAGCTGTAAAATATTCAATGTTTTGCTACTTACATCTTACGACTCACACTTTCACTGTTAAAACAAAGTGTTGCGTAGGAATTAACACTCATCTTCTGTGAACAGTAAGGCCCGCCTTCTTTGATTTGAATGGCGATTGGTCATTTTGACATTGACGGGCACTGTTAGATTGCTGAGGCAGACCGTCCTAAAAATGTAACTTTTAAAACTTAAAACTTGTCATCCTAACAACAAAAAGAGTTCTGCATAATGGAGTGCAGCAAGAATATTCTATTCCATTCCTAACTCTTGGGTAGGACTTGTCCCCCTCAATGTCTATGGTGGTTATGGCCATGTATTGAAGGGCTTTAAATGTTAATAGCCAAGCCAACTCTGCCAGGGTCATTCTCTGTAGCTCAAAGACTTATAGGCAGCTTTGACAGCACTACTGTGCTCACAGAGCCTCTCTTCTCTCTGTATTGACTTGCCAGTGCCTTCTCTTCAACTCTTCAACTCTTTTTCTGCTCAAGCCAATCTTTGTATGTTTGAAACTGCTGTGAACAGCACTTTCTTCTCAGAGACATACACACTCACACCAACATCACAATCTGCGTCAGTTGTGACGTAGTGTATGACAGGTTCAGATTTACATTAGTGTTGAATCAATACCGCTTAAAACCCAAGAAGTCTTTAACAGTCCATCTGACATAACATTTTAGATTCAATTGTTTAGAATATATCCCTGACAAAATTAATAAAGACAAAACTTTTTGACTGACAGGGTGACAAAGGTGTGCCTGGTCACAGAGGAGACAAGGTATGGACAGCATAAGCATAGATTCAATGTCTTGATGGGATTTATTTAGACTTACTACCATATTGTTTTCCTGTTTTTGTAGGGTAGCCCTCTCTCCATGCCAGGACCCAGAGGATATAAGGGTCTAAAAGGAGAGCCTGTAAGATTTCTGTTTTGAAGTATAAGTTCACTAATATTTCCTATATTTGAATCATAATTGATTGTGCAAATTCAAAACACTTTACAACTGAGTTGCACCTATAAATTTGAATTTTTAGTTGTTTTGGTAACACTTTACAATAAGGTTTCATTTGTTAAGGTTTGTTAACTACATTAGTTGACATAAACTAACAATGAACAATACTTTATTACAGCATTTATTTATCTTATAGCTAATGTCAAACTCAATATTTAAGGCATTTTTAAAATCATTATTTGTATCTGTTAACACTAATGCACTGTGAACTAACATGAACATGAAAGGTTAATAATAAAATCTGTAAAAATATATTGCTCATTGTTAGTTCATGTTGGTTAATGTTAACAAATGAGACTTTAATGTAAAGTGTTACCTTTTTAAAGATGCCATCGAACGTTTTTTTACAAGATGTAATATAAGTCTAAGGTGTCTCCTGATGGTGTCTGTGAAGTTGCAGCTCAAAATACCCCATAGATTTTTTTTTTATTAATTTTTTTAACTGCCTATTTTGAAGCATAATTAGAAATGCGCCGATTCATGCTGCAGTCCCTTTAAATCGCGCGCTCTCCGCCCCCTCCCGAGCTCTCAACTCTATCACTGCATAAACAAAGTTCACACAGCTAATATAACCCTTAAAATGGATCTTTACAAAGTGTTGGTCATGCAGCATGTCTAATCACGTAAGTATGGTATTTATTTGGATGTTTACATTTGATTCTGAATGAGTTTGATAGTGCTCCATGGCTAACGGCTAATGCTACACTGTTGGAGAGATTTATAAAGAATGAAGTTGTGTTTATAAATTATACAGACTGCAAGTGTTTAAAAATGAAAATAGCGACGGCTCTCGTCTCCGTGAATACAGTAATAAACGATGGTAACTTTAACCACATTTAACAGTACATTAGCAACATGCTAATGAAACATTTATAAAGACAATTTACAAATATCACTAAAAATATCATGATATCATGGATCATGTCAGTTATTATTGCTCCATCTGCCATTTTTCGTTGTTGTCCTTGCTTGCTTACCTAGTCTGATGATTCAGCTGTGCACAGATCCAGACGTTAATACTGGCTGCCCTTGTCTAATGGCTTGATCATGGGCTGGCATATGCAAATATTGGGGGCGTAACAGTCGGTGTTATGTTGAGATTCGCCTGTTCTTCGGAGGTCTTTTAAACAAATGAGATTTATATAAGAAGGAGGAAGCAATGGAGTTTGAGACTCACTGTTTGTCATTTCCATGTACTGAACTCTTGTTATTCAACTATGCCGAGGTAAATTCAATTTTCAATTCAATGGCACCTTTAAGTAGAAATGACAGATACAGGTCAATGTATGTCAATGTTTGTCTGAATTTTATATGGCAGGGTGAACGTGGGCTTCCAGGGTTTGACGGAGATAAAGGAGAGAAGGGTGAAGATGGTCCACCTGGTGCGAAGGTATTTTACACACCGTTCTGAGTGAAATATACATTACTGTTAAATTGTTTGGGGTCATGTTTTCTGAAGGATCATGTGACACTGAAGACTGGTGCAATGGCTGCTGAAAATTCAGCTTTGCCATCACAGGAACAGTTATTTTAAATTGTAATAATATTTCACACTAATACTGTTTTTTTTTACTGCATTTTTAACAATTAATGCAGCCTTGGTGAGCATAAGAGCAAAAGCTAAACTTTTGAACAGTAATGGATGGCCTATAGAAAATCATGTACATGGACCATGTAAAGTGAATTTCCATCACATTTCATATAATTTAAGGGACTGAAGGGTGAGGCTGGTACCAAAGGAGGCATGGGGACTTTTGGTGCACGTGGTCCAGTAGGACAAAAGGTCAGAATTAGCTCTACTATGAAGTTTTTGCACTATGTTGCTATATAAAACTGCATTTTTAGGATGGGTTATATTGTTTTGTTTGGCATGGTAAATGTTTGAACGTAAAAAATCTTTCCTCAGGGAGATCCAGGGGAGCCAGGCGCCAATGGAGAAAAGGTAACCTGAGTGGTTGTGGTTGTTTCATAAACCAAGTTCAAGATGTTTGCATTTTTAAGGATTATACTTCTATAACTTTGGTTAAAACATACTGATTGGCTGAGATTTGTTACAGGGCCGAAATGGAGAACATGGATTGGATGGTGAAAAAGGTGATAAGGGAGACATGGGCCTGCAGGGCAAAAAGGGGGATCAGGTGAGAATATGAAGCATCTGAATAAAATATTAATTCTGAAGAAAATCCTCTGAGCAACTGAGAGGGAGAACACTGTTCCTTAACCTTTCTTACTAACTACATTATTTAGATGAATGATTAAATAATTAAGCAGGCCGTCCTGTCAGTTTTTTTTGGTTAAAAAGTTGTTTAAGATCACACACTTTATTCAGGGACAGAGTGTGAGCTCACTGGTTTGTGTGTTCAGGGTGAGACAGGTGAGCCTGGTTTACCTGGAGATACAGGAATTAAAGGAGACAAGGTAAGAAGTGTCAATCTGGCCTTATTGATTTAGTTTTTGTGTTTTCACCTGTATGTAACCATTGTATTGTTCTCCCGCAGGGCTTCAGAGGTTTCCCTGGTCGGATAGGGAACCCAGGACTTGATGGAGAACAGGTATTTTTGTCTACATCTTTAATCAAAAACTGGATTAAAGAAACCACTAAGAACATTTTTGATTGTAAAACACAGGGTGATTCTGGGGACCCTGGCAGGCCTGGGATTCCAGGACTAAATGGTATCCCAGGACGAAAGGTGAGCCACTACACAAACAGATATCATCATGTAAAGTTAAGTATAGAGAGAGCGCATTTAGTATAATCTGAAAACCACGCCTACCGGAGGGGAAAACAATCCAACCGTCTCCATTGACTTTGTATAGCGTGAGGCTGCCTCCTTGTCTTTTCTGACTTATTACAAAAAACAGAACAATGCCTAAAAGCTACTGTGTGACAAGGTGTACAACAAACAAGCTAAAAAATGCAGAAATACGTTTTTTAAGCTGTCAACCCCAAAAAATCGGCGACAACATATGCTAAACAAAAACAAACCATTCATTATTTTTAACCATGTCAAAGAATTATTTCACCTGTTGCCAATTACGTTCCTCTCCAGTGTATTTCTTATAGTAATATGACCCATTGCGCTCTGTCTCACTGCCTGTATCCACTTTTGTGTCCTTAAACATTCATTTTTTGGGGTCGACAGCTTATAAAAACTGGGTTTTTTTTTTGCTTGTTAGCTGTACACCTTGTCACAGCAGCTTTTAGGCATTGTTCTGTTTTTTGTAATAAGTCAGAAAAGACAAGGAGGCAGCCTCATGCAATACAAAGTCAATGGAGACGGTTGGATTGTTCCCCCCCCCGGTGGGTGTGGTTTTCAGATTATGACACGTGTCGCTATAGATTTTTTTTTTTTTTTTTTGTTTAGGGTGAAAAAGGTGATAGTGGATTGAATGGTCTTGATGGAGCTCCAGGACAGAAAGGAGAGAAGGTATACTGACACTGTAAAAATTACAGCACCACATTAAATGAAAGCATATTGCAATCAAGAGCTGTCAAGCTTCGAAACGGACTAAAACAGAACCATAAAATTATCTTAAAATTAGACCACATGACTCATGCGCTATATTCCAAGTCTTCTGAAGCGATACGACAAATTTGCGTGAGGAACAGACCAAAATGTTGATTACAAATTACCCTCTGCTTTTAGTTATCAGATTACACATTTGTGGTTATGCATATTCAAACTTATCGGATATCATTAAATAAATTAAAACCATTAAAAACATTTTAGGTTCATTGAAATAAAGCTGAAAAAAAAAGATTACAAGCTAAAAAATTAGAAGTTCTGCCTTGGCAGCTAACTGAAATATGTGACATGCAAACAGAAGAGGACAGACAAGGTGAGTATAAACAAACTGTTCTTTATTGCTAGTAATTCGTGAACAGCAGGATTCAAACAGGTGAGGGTAACAGTCACTGAAAAATGAAGCTGGTGGACTTAGCTGAAGTTAATGCAGGTGCAGAGATGGCAGTGATGGCTGAGCAGAGTATCCAGGGAGACAATGCAGGGAACAAGACAGATGACAGGTCAGGAGCAACAGGTAGGATTCTCAGGTGAGCATAACGGGTCTGTTCAGCTTCTAATTGATGAGATCAGAACCAGACTGAAGTGTGTGACGGCCTTTTAAGTGGTGCAGATGATGAGTGACTGCTGGTGGTGATCAGTGATTGCAGATGGAGTGCAGGTGAGTATGAGGGATGATGGGAAATGTAATGAATGTGCAGTGACTGGACTGGTGACCATGACAGTAATCCTCCCTCCTCGTGCCAATGCAGGAAGGAGGATGGGCATCCTGGAGTCTTGGCAGGTCTCTAGGGTGAAGCCAGTGGCTTGGCAGACTCCAGGATAGTACTGATTACCAGGGAGGTTTGGCAGATCAGGGAGCCAAGGTGGCACTGGCAGTTCAGGAGGCCATGGCGGTGCTGGCAGTTCAGGAGGCCACAGAGGTACAGGGGGCGCTGGAGCCTCCGAGGGCACTGGAAACTCAGGGGTGGTGGTGCAGCCTCTGTGGCCTTGGCCCAGACCCCAGGCTCAGCCACTAAGGTCAGGAATGGATAGCCCCCCTCCACCCCAAAATTTCTTGGAAGGATCTCTAGGGATTCTGGGTTGGAGAGGACTATGGAACAGGCACTGGACGATGATGGTCAGGGGCTGGAGCCTGCACTGGACGATGATGGTCAGGGACTGGAGCCTGCACTGGACGATGATGGTCAGGGACTGGAGCCTGCACTGGACGATGATAGTCAGGGGCTGGAGCCTGAGCCTGCACTGGACGATGATGATCAGGGGCTGGAGCCTGCACTGGATGATGTCAGGGGCTGGAGCCTGCACTCGACGATGAGAGTCAGGGGCTGGAGCCTGCAGTGGATGATGATGGTCAGGGACTGGAGCCTGCACTCGACAATGATGGTCAGGGGCTGGAGCCTGCACTCGACGATGATAGTCAGGGGCTGGAGCCTGCACTCGACGATGATGGTCAGGGACTGGAGCCTGCACTGGACGATGATGGTCAGGGACTGGAGCCTGCACTGGACGATGATGGTCAGGGGCTGGAGCCTGCACTGGACGATGATGGTCAGGGGCTGGAGCCTGCACTGGATGTCAGGGGCTGGAGCCTGCACTCGACGATGAGAGTCAGGGGCTGGAGCCTGCAGTGGACGATGATGGTCAGGGACTGGAGCCTGCACTCGACGATGATGGTCAGGGGCTGGAGCCTGCACTCGACGATGATGGTCAGGGACTGGAGCCTGCACTCGACGATGATGGTCAGGGGCTGGAGCCTGCACTCGACGATGATGGTCAGGGACTGGAGCCTGCACTCGACGATGATGGTCAGGGGCTGGAGCCTGCACTCGACGATGATGGTCAGGGGCTGGAGCCTGCACCGGACGATGATGGTCAGGGGCTGGAGCCTGCAATGGACGATGATGGTCAGGGGCTGGAGCTGACGTGTGTTGGCCCAGACACACAAATTCTAGCGCCATTATAGGCACTGCAATGTCCTCTGGGCTATGAGCAAACTCAGGGACTGGAGCAGGCTCAGGGGCTTGAGTCACCTCTGGACAAGGAAGGGATTTGGCAACCGTTTTGGTTGAGGGCTCAGATGTGGCGGCTATTCTGGCTGAGGGCTCAGGTGTGGCGGCCATCTTGGTACGAGGCTCTGGGACAGCAGCCATTTTAGAATGGGACCTCTGACGGCCATCTTATGATGAGATGCTTGGGCTAACTGGAATACATATGACGGGACGAAGCTCTCAAGACAGTGACATCCAGTCCAGCAATATCAGGGAGTTCTCGTGGATGGACATAGTTGGCCCCAGTCCTGTACAATGTCTTTTTGGTCTCATCATTTAGGGAGCTGGTCTGGATGAGACAACAGAACTTCTCAGTGAGAGTAAACAGATCACGACTGGATTGAGCTGCTGCCACAATTTTCCAGCGAAATCCCAGCTCATTTCCCCTTGTTTTGTGGTCTGGTCTTCTGTCACGCACACAGAAGAGGACAGATGAGGTGAATATAAACAAACAGTTCTTTATTGCTGTAATAATGGGAGGAAAATATGGGTCATTGAAATATGAAGCTGGTGGACTTAGCTGAAGTTAATGCAGTGTTCTTTGTGCAGGTGCAGATG
>VTFQ01000060.1:0-47373 GCA_036281575.1 Ancherythroculter nigrocauda
CTATAGACTAAACACATAAATGAACAGCAAGAATGCATTAAAGGTATTTGGGTTTCAGTAGGAAAGGTGTCATTTAAGCAGCCCCTAAAGTAATAATTAACAATTTTTACAACGGAAGTGA
The DNA here is from genome assembly GCA_036281575.1 of Ancherythroculter nigrocauda. Classification (NCBI taxonomy): domain Eukaryota; kingdom Metazoa; phylum Chordata; class Actinopteri; order Cypriniformes; family Xenocyprididae; genus Ancherythroculter; species Ancherythroculter nigrocauda. The sequence goes on from VTFQ01000060.1 coordinate 122, forward strand.
TTCAATCAAAAACCAACTTTAGCTCGATAAGAATTTTCCTGTCACTGTGAAGCTGCTTTGAAACAATATGAATTGTGAAAAGTGGTATATAAATGAAGATGACTTGACTATTATATTAACGTTATCACTTAACGACTGCATTTTTTATTTAATTTGAATTATTATTTATTTTCATTATTGTTTGTACTATTACTGTTTAATTATCATCTAAGGCAGTTTGTTCGGGGGTAGTTGGGGAGGGAGTAGAAATGTAAAAATACAATCTCTAAAAACATTAACATTTGTCTTTGGAATAAAAATAAAGAGGGGGAAAAAAATGATGCGCACATTCACAGGATAAAATCCAGATGTTATTGTTTTGCACTATTTTCTGTGAAAAAATGGACCCACGTTATTTAACACTTTAATGAAACTTTGTTATATGCATGTGATCACAAACATTATACTGTATTTTTTCCCTATATTATTCCTTATTCTTAAATTATCGTAAAATATTTTGTCTTTTATTTTTCTTAGTGATTATTCAGTGTTTCACATGCTAAAAACAGGATGAAATGTGCTTAATGAATAAAATTGCCTTGACTTGCCAAAGTATATGAAATGATGTCAACAAGTTTTGATAACTTTACAATAAGTTCTCATTTATTAACATTACTTAATGTATTTTTTGTTTTACCGTCTATGGTATTAACTAACATTAACAATTTATCCTTTGTTAATGCTAGTTAATAAAAGTGTTCATATTCATGTTAGTTCACGGAGTATAACTAATACTAAACATTAGTAAATGTTGCTATTAACTAACAAAGAATAATAAATGCTGTAGAAGTATTGTTCAGTGTTAGTTTATTTTTGGCATGGCTTTATTCATCGTTTCCCACAGGGTGTACGTACCTTTGTTTACACAATTACTATCATCATACTTTTGATGCTTTAGTTTAAAAAAATAAAGTTTAATTTTCATTTTTACCACAAAAATTTTAATGTAGACTGCATTCATCAAACTCAACCCTGCTATTACATGATTCAACAAGTTACTGTAACATTTTATTTATGGAAAATGTTTATCAGTAACAAACTAGCTAAAAACTACAGATTCATAGCATCATCTACAATCCATGTTTGTGCAAAGTGCTTGCTAGCTAGATGAAATACATCCATTAACTGAGGGTCTGTTAATTTACAATGTTTTTGGCCAAAACAACACACATTTGACACACAAACCCATTTGAAAATTTATTTGTTTGATATCTGATTTTAAAGCCTAACTCTGACAACAGATAACAGGTACAGTATTGCATTATACCAAAAAAAAAAAAAAAAAAAGAAACCACCAGCATCAGTTTACATTAAAAAGGCATTTGACTAAATGACAACAGTGTTCCAGTTTCATACCATGGACAGACGCTCAAGGCAGAACATACCACAAATATTGTACCAGTTCATAACATACAATATGAGTTTGTGTTTTGGGGTACATGAATACATACAAGAGCTGAAGAGAAAAGAACCCAACAACATAAACGTAAATTTCACATTGCAGGTTCTGATGCATCTATTTCTCAGCTATAAAATCTTCATAGTGGTGTGAAGGAAGAAGGGGATACGAAACAATGATTGAAAAAAAAAAAAAAAAAGTGTAAATTAGAATCACAAATTGAGTGGCATTACATTGGCATAATTCTTACGTCACAGTTTTGATTAAAAACCCCATCATTTCTTTCTCGTTCTCGTGCCCTGCTAATGCATTGACAAACTATAACTATTATTAACAGCAGCAGAACTTGCTATACCCGTGTAACGGTATCTGACAGGTCAACTAAAAATGCTTAAACTACAGTACACTCAGAAAAAGTGGTTAATATGTGCGTGGAAGACGATAAAAGGGGATTAATGTCTTGACTTTATTCCTAGTAAAGACCTTACTGATATTCCACAACTAAAAGTGGCAGTATTTAAGTGATGAATTAAACAAAAATGAATGAAGGAACGATCGAAATGAGAAAATCAGTCTCCGGAATGAGAGAATGAAACCCTGTCATCCAGTATGGGAAAGATACGAAATATTAAAGAGATATTTTGGCCCAAAAAACAAAACAAAAAAAACAACAACATTGAAATAAAATAAACATAAAAATATGAATTACATTCAAGCACAGAGCCTGGTACCATACGGTCGCCATTTCTCTTGCATCTCCCTCAAAGTCTCCTAAACACAACAAACACACTCGCATCGGCAAACATCTACAATATTAATTACACAACGGCTTATAAAGTCAAAATTGCACATAGACCAAACAACGACCGAGGGCTCTCATTATCGTCATCGTACCGCCACTAATATCCCAATGCATTTGGTATCAAAATCAAGTTTTTAAAAGTGCAAAATCAAACTGAAAACACACCGAGCCTCTTTAACATTCACACACACTCACTCACTCTCACAAACAGTTTGTGTGCCTGTGTGCACATTTCGTCAAAGCTACATTACTAAAAAGAAAATAATTCCAAGAAATTATCCATACTATTATTGCTATCTCTCTAGATTGAAATGGACACTGCAGCGTTCTAGTGTTGGCTAGTAATTAGTCATAAAAAATATATTAAGTGTACATAGCGTAAAGAATACACATCAACAGTTATTACTAAGACCTGACAGTGATATAGGAAGATTGATTAAGGATAAGTGCGCACACATTAAACACACCGATGTGTCATTCTCTGATATTTCAAGGCACACGCGCCCTCTGATCTTCTTTCGCACACAGACCCGCTCAGACACAACGTTCACCTGAGAGTTCGTTCAAATACCAACCACAAACACAATCAGAGTCAAACAGTCTTACATAAACACCCCTAAAAGAATAGCTCACTCAAAAATATAATTCTGTCATCATTTATCGTTCCAAACCCTTCCAAACATTCCTTCCATGCGTGGAACGTTGGTTCATAAGACTTCTGTGCTAACGTTCTATAAAAAAGATCAGCGTGAACATTCTTTAAAATATCTCGTGTTCTCCAGATGAAAGTCTATGTTTGAAACACAATGATGTGTAAATAACAGAATTTTTACTTTTAGGTGAACTATTCCTTTAGGATAAAAACAGCCCACAACAAAACAGAACTCTTGAGACCTGCTCCCAATTATTTTGCTCATATATGTGTGTGTTTGTGTGGATGGTGGGCAGAACTGGAAACAAATGCTGTGGGAACGTAAGTGCAAACAAATCAGTACTGAAATAAAATCAGTACCGGGCCCAAGGGCTACAGCAAACAGAGACTCTGATCAAGACGGAACACACACACACACACACACACATACATCTATCTTTGTGAGGGCATTCATTGACACAATGCAATCTCTAGCTCCTTACCCACCACAACTAAGAGCCTAAACCTAAACCTACCCATAACCTAATTATAACCTTATACCTAAAACCAAGTCTTGACCCTCAAAAGGGCTTTTCACACTTGAAATGGTTAACCCTGGGTCATTCTGGGTCATAACCCTGGGGTTTCACACTGCTCATCATTTACCCCGGTTTAACAATTAATCCTGGGTATTCATAAACTGACGTTTCACATTGTACATTCCTAAACCCTGGGTTAACATCCTTATTTGCATATTTGCGGTGTCAGTGTCATTGACTGGATAAAATCAGCACGCGACCCGTTTACATAACGTATATTGCCGACTATATGTATAACGTATATATTGCCGACAATGCACAGTGTTTCCGTGACTGTCCAAAGCAAGCAAATATGAGTATGTGATTGGTTGTCTGTTGCTAAGCGTTTAGCTGTAACATTCTAACACTGCATCATTTCACACTTAAGTTTGGCACACCAATGCGGTAAAAAGCGGGGCTAACCCTGCTCCAGAGTAGGGTTTCATAACCCCAGGTAAAAAGCGGGGATAACCCTGCTCCAGAGTAGGGTTTCATAACCCCGGGTAAAAGCGGGGATAACCCTGCTCCAGAGTAGGGTTTCATAACCCCGGGTAAAAAGTGGGGCTAACCTTGCTTCTAAATTACAAGCGTGAATGATTTTTTAACCAGGGTTAAAAGCGGAGTTTGGAATGACAATAACCCGGGGGTTAAGCGCAGTGTGAAAAGACCTAAACAGGCCTTTAAAGGGTTCTCACAAATGTTCTCACCTTAATCTGTTTGTCCTCACAAAGATAGTTGTACAAGTACACACACACACACTTGATATCATGCCTTGTTCTAAATAGAAAATACTGTTTCAGAAACCTAAAAAAAAAAAAAAAAAAAAATCACGCCTGTCAACGTACCAAGCATTTTTATGCATACGTGAGAATCCATCTGTGGATGTGCATCTTATTCTAGTTCCACAACGCTCAACAACACACACACACACAGACTGTAAGTGGGGCCGCTCTCACAGGGTTCAAAGGTCAGCGCTCCAACAGTGAAGATGCCTTCATTAGGGAAGACAGATCATCTAAAGTACCGCTCATGCTCAAACTAAAAAGACCCACGTAACTACACGGCAGATCGATGGGAACAGCAAATGCCAAAACAGGGAAACCACAGCATTTAACATTTCATGAGTGGAGCAACGGTTGTCATGGGCATGGAGGCGAGTCAAACGCTGTTACATTGGGCCGTTACTACTGGAGTCGCCCCTGCAGAACGAGACATATTTATAGACTTTAAATACATGTCCAGTAATTTCCTAGAGAAGAACACTCAGATGTATCTATATTTACTTCTGCTCCTTTGGCGACTGAGTACCGGTGATGGGCATCGCCAAGGTTCCTGTTGCCATGCCATCTGTTGCTTTGGCATTAGTGTCACTGAAAGACAGTGGAAGCAACCAATAAGGACATCACTGTGCACATTTTGTTATATCAAGTCACGTCTTGAGTTGATGGCAAAGCAGCTGCTCATTTTTAACAACTGTCTGCAAACAATTTATGCTTAGATGGAATGCAAGAATGTGTATTGGATTCTACCTGTTGAAGACTGCCGTCTCGTGTTTTGCATCTACACTCAGTGTAATGCTCTCCTTGGCATTGCCCGTGGCGACGCTCTCTGTGATGATGTTGGTTCTGTCTTCTTCTTCCTCGCTGTCTGACCCACTGGAGCTGCTGTCGGACGCCACCAGCGGAGCCTTCCTTGCCCCACACACACTCCACACACACGCTGACGAGCCTTTAACTGCAACACACACATGCTGATTAACTCATGTTAATGGACCATTTCAAGAAAGAACAAACGTTCATGTTTACATAAATGTTTAAAGAGGTCATGAACTGTGTTGTTTTATTGTTTTACAATATTTCCTGGGGTGCACTTATAACGTTAGTATGCTTTTTACATCAAAAATAGTCAAAATTTATAAATAAAAGACATTTTTCCTACCCTGATTTTAGCCCTCTGATTTGAACGCTCTGTTTTAAGGGGCGTGTCTGCTGTGAGACTTCAGTGTAAACGCCCACTGCTGTGATTGGCTGACATCTTTCCATTTGAAATAGCTGAGTATTACTCTCTCTTTTAGCATGTTTTTTACTATTACAGCTCTCAAGGTTAACTAATCGTGAAAAGTGCTGCATTACATTTAGATCTATAGCATTATATTTAGATCTTGGCATGAAAGGTTGCAGTGATGAACATTGTAGCCGATCACAGACATGTTGAGCACATGAATCTCATCATTGCAACTCAATTTCTGCACACTAAATGCTTTCATCATAACTAACAGTGCAAACGCGATATAACAGATTTGTTGAATAAAACAGTTTTGCCTCAAATCCAGAATTCAGTCACTCACGCTGTTTGATTATCAGCTCCAGTGATTGCAAAGGGAGCTTTCTTTGATCGCTTTCTTTATGTAATTTAATCACCATTTAAATCACAGATTATTTTCACCCTACTAAGAGAAACAAAGTGAAGTTGACCGTTTAGTCACTGTCTGTGTCAGTAAATCAAACCAAAGAACATCTGACTGTACAAATCACATATCAGATCAGTTACTTACATGTTGTTGCATTACTGTCGAGTCCATATCGTAAAAGTCTGTTTGCAAAGCCTGCGCCGAAATGCGATTGATTTACCAAAGGATCCACAGTGAAATGTACCGGATAGCTAATCCTCACTTGTAAGGATAGCTAATCCTCACTTGTAAGTCGCTTTGGATAAAAGCGTCTGCCAAATGAATAAATGTAAATGTAAATGTTAATGTACCGCATACAAATAAATAAAGCTCAACTGAGACATTCACATTGTTGAAAATAAATAGCCATATTCCTAGCATTAGGATCCTTTGAAAGGTAATGTTATTTTTGTCCTGTTGTATCGCTGTTCTCTCCTCTTCATCTCACTAACACGACAGTGGGCGGAGCTAACGTTGCAATGATGAAGTAGGCATTGATTTCTTCTGCGGAGGCGGCGTTTCACCTCATAGATAGGCACATTCTGGGACGAGTCGTTCGCTGGGGCTGGTGTTAATAAAAGCTTTTATTGGACTAACAAGGAAGTTTTCAGTTCTGAAACTTGCAGGATATTCTTATAGTATGATGACCTCTTATATATCAAAAGCTCAAGGAAAAGTTGATTTCTCAATTCATGACCCCTTTAAGTTAAAGATACACTATACAATGTTTTTTTGTACAGAATTAACACAATTTAAACAAAACAATATTTTATCTTACACTGATTCACTATGGTAAGCCTATTATAAGTGTTTATATTTTAGACCTGTTGGGATGGTTTTCACGGGAAATTGTGTAAATGCATCACTCGTCCAATGCTTGTCTCATCAATTAAATACACATAGTAAAAATATTATCATTATTATTACTGCTACTACTAATAAAAATATGCAATGTTTTAATTCGATAAATGCATTTATTATTTCTAAATGCTTAGAAATAATAAAATATTAAAGAATGCAAATGCAAAACTGCAAGATGCTTACAAAAGTTGGTTACATTTTAGTGTTCATTTACATAAAACATTACACAAATTTAAGTATGTGTTGTTCATTAGTATAAGGAGGAATGATGCAAAAAAAGTTACATGAACACACTGACTTTCTTCATTTTGGCTCTGTTTGTTTGGATTTTCCGAGTCCACAGGTGAACTGCATCTGGGTCCTGCATCTGAACTGCAGAACATGAGAACATTTAGCACAGTGTCCACATGACCTAAATACACAATATCAACTAAAACAGTCTTTCCCTCACAGCAGAAAGGCTGGAAGTCAGAAAAGTCGCCCATCCCTTCTCCTCCGTCTCGCTGAGCTGGGCGGTAGAGCTTCCCCACACGTTGGAGCCTGTATCCATGGCGATACTCGCAAAATCCCGACAGCTGAAGTCATCTTCAAAACTCGCTGTCCATCCAGGACCTGATGGGTGATAATCGATATTCCATTCAGTTATTATATGAGATCAGGTGGGATGTCTAGGTCAGGATCAGGGGTCGGCAACCTATAGCATGCGTGATCCGCTGTAAATAGTTAATGCTATAAATTTCAGCGTCAAGTATATAGAATCCTTATTTAACATTACACACTCATCAAAGTGACTGTGATGCATGTGGAAACTCCATTCATGTGTTCCTGGTCACATGTGTTTTGTCTGAATAGATAGCTATCCAATTGTAAAAAGACTTTTTTCACATTCTAGATGCATCTGATTGTTAAAAGTCACATTTGTAAATTGTACTCCTCCCAAAATGAGCATCTCTTCAGCAAGCCAACGTACAAACTGCAGCAGATGAAACTGAAAGTTCAGCGTCACATCCTAAAGCTGAACACAGTCATCTTCGTTAATAGTAGTGACACTAAATTATCTTACCAGTGCTGATGCTGCTCTGTCTCCAATCTTGAAATTAGCGGATATAAATGAAATGAAGCTCAGTTTTCAATTTGTTTTTTGGACACATTTATGTTGCCAAGTGTAAATGGAACGGTTTTGTAACAAAACAGATAGCTACCCGATCAGTAAAAAACAGTGTTGGGGGTAATGCAATAAGAGTGATGAACTTCCTTCTCCTGTATCCTTTCTTCTTTAATAATCCAGAATGGCAGCACAGCTGAAAGGTTTGTTTGATTTGCGCCCTCTACTGTACAGATGTAAATATGCCTTTCCTTCAGCCTGAAGCTTATTCATTTCACCTTTGGTATGAAAGGGCCTTAACATTTGCCAAAAAAGTAAAGCAAAAGTAATGTAACACTTTTAATAAAGTAAAACTAAAGTTATTTTTTGGGAGTAATGCAATATTGTAATGCATTACTTTTAAAAGTAACTTTCCCCAACACTGGTAAAAACACATCAATGACCAGGTGTAAATAAGCCTACTGGAAATCTGTTCTTTTTAATTTAAACCTGAAAACAAAACAAACTAAAGGATTTTGACAAATTTATGTTTTTATAAAAAAAAAAAAGCTTCAGAATTTTATGAAAAATAGCTTCAGAAATGTTTAAAGGGTTAGTTCACCAAAAAATGAAAATTCAGTCATTAATTACTCGCCCTCATGTCATTCCACACACGTAAGAGCTTCGTTCATCTTCAGAACACAAATTAAGATATTTTTGATGAAATCAGATGGCTCAGTGAGGCCTGCATTGTCAGCAAGATAATTAACACTTCCATTGCCCAGAAAGGTACTAAAGACATATTAAAACAGTTCATGTGACTACAGTGGTTCAACCTTATTATAAAGCGAACACTTTTTGTGCACCAAAAAAAACAAAATAACGACTTTATTCAACAATATCTAGTGATGGGTGATTTCAAAACACTGCTTCACGAAACTTCAAAGCTTCACAAATCTTTTGTTTCGAATCAGTGGTTCGGAGCGTGTATCAAACTGCCAAAATGAGGTGAACTATTGAAATTTCGAAACACTTATGACATAACGAAGCCTCGCTTACTGAAATCACATGACTTTATACGCTCCGAACCTTGATTCGAAACAAAAGATTTGTGAAGCTTCGAAGCTTCATGAAGCAGAGTTTTGAAATCGCCATCACTAGATATTGTTGAATAAGTTGTTTTTTGGTGCACAAAAAGTATTCTCGTCACTTCATAACATTAAGGTTGAACCACGGTAGTCACATGAACTGTTTTAAAGGTGCCATCGAATGTTTTTTTACAAGATGTAATATAAGTCTAAGGTGTCCCCTGAATGTGTCTGTGAAGTTTCAGCTCAAAATACCGCATAGATTTTTTTAAAATTAATTTTTTTAACTGCCTATTTTGGGGCATCATTAACTATGCACCGATTCAGCGCGCGGCCCCTTTAAATGCTCACGCTCCCCGCCCACGGAGCTCGCGCTTGCCTTGAACAGCATAAACAAAGTTCACACAGCTAATATAACCCTCAAAATGGATCTTTACAAAGTGTTTGTCATGCAGCATGTCTAATCGCGCAAGTACAGTATTTATTTGGATGTTTACATTTGATTCTGAATGAGTTTGAAGCTGTGCTTCGTGGCTAAAGCTAATGCTACACTGTTGGAGAGATTTATAAAGAATGAAGTTGTGTTTATGCATTATACAGACTTTAAAAATGAAAATAGCGATGGCTCTTGTCTCCGTGAATACAGTAAGAAACAATGGTAACTTTAACCACATTTAACAGTACATTAGCAACATGCTAACGAAACATTTAGAAAGACAATTTACAAATAGGGCTGGGCGATATATCACATGCGATTCTCACGCGCATTTCGTCAGTAAAGCCGGTTCCCTGATTGCCGCTAAATCGCCATCACCTGCTTTCAAATGGAGCGGCATTTAATAAACAGAGCCGTAGATCACTGACAAGCCACGCAATATCGCGTTCATTATCGAAGGCGATTCATCTGCGATAATGAACATGATATTGCGTGGCTTGTCAGTGATCTACGGCTCTGTCTATTAAATGCCGCTCCATTTGAAAGCAGGTGATGGCGATTTAGCGGTAATCAGGGAACTGGCTTTACTGACGAAATGCGTGTGAGAATCGCATGCGATATATCGCCCAGCCCTATTTACAAATATCACTAAAAATATCATGATATCATGGATCATGTCAGTTATTATCGTTCCATCTGCCATTTTTCACTATTGTCCTTGCTTGCTTACCTAGTCTGACGATTCAGCTGTGCACAGATCCAGACGTTAATACTGGCTGCCCTTGTGTAATGCCTTTGAACATGGGCTGGCATATGCAAATATTGGGGGTGTACACCCAGACTGTTACGTAACAGTCGGTGTTATGTTGAGATTCGCCTGTTCTTCGGAGGTCGTTTAAACAAATGAGATTTATATAAGAAGGAGGAAACAATGGGGTTTGAGACTCACTGTATGTCATTTCCATGTACTGAACTCTTGTTATTTAACTATGCCGAGGTAAATTCAATTTTTGAATCTAGGGCACCTTTAAAATATGTTTGTGTGTATTTATTATATGTGGGTTATATGGGTTGTGTCACAGTTATTAACTTGGAAACTTTGTGACAAAAAGTTTGCCGACCCCTGGTCTAGACCATGTGAGCTGTGAACGTACTCTGCAGATCACTGGACTGCTTGTCCATGTCCTGGATCTTGGTCTTGTCTAGATTTTGTTTGGTCTCTGGAAACCACTCCATGTCAGGTGACCCCAGACGCCTGCGAGGGCCAACGTCCACCTCACTTTTCTGAGCATTTGTCACCAGTCCAAACCTATTAAAAAATAAACCACACACAGCAGTCAGAGCAGTGAATGTTTAGAGTGTGAGTGTGTGAGTATGCGTGTGTGTTTTACGAACCTGCTTCTGGCTTTCACTTGTGTTGCATAGTTGATTTCTTTATCCTCCCAAATATCTTCCTCCTCTCAGGATCTTCAAACGGCCGGATTCGCTCCTTTGTGCGAGTCTCAAAGATCGCAGAGCTCGTCTGAGAGAGGACAGAAGCGGGAAGTGTTATAACAACAGTGAGAACGGAAGCCAAAAGAGCATCAATGAGAAGAAAACAAACACAAAAACATGGTGATATTATAACCCAAAACAGGAAAAACCCAAAACGTAATAAGAGTATAGAACAATTAATAATAAATAAAGAATACAGAATATAGAAAGAATAAAAAGAGTATAGAAAAATAATTAGGACTCACCCCTTCATCCACCAGGTTAAAGTTGATCTCTGTGATTCTATCAAACGTGGCGCTGCAGGAAAAACAGACACAGAAACTTGACTCAATAAATTACCAATGTCAGAGTTTAAACCTGCTAAAAACATGAAGCAATAAACAATTCATTATCAAATTATTTATTTGAAATTAATATTAAATATTTCAATAAAATTCTATTATTTTTAACTAAACTAAAAATTAAATAAATTTAATTATACTGCTGGACTTCATGTGACTGCATTCATGTATAAGGGTACCAAATGTAAAACTTTTTTTTTCTGTGGTAGATTTACATTAACAAGGATTTAAGAACATGCAGTTTCTTTTAAAGAATTAATTTATATATATTTATTAATAGTTTATTCCAGTGGTTCCCAAAATTCTTAAAATGGCATACCCCCTGAGGCACTTAACATCCTTCTGCGTACCCCCTCTCTTCCACTTCGACTGCAGTCACACCTTTTCCATTAAGGGACAATATTTGCCCCCTTAAATTGACTTTTTATTGCATTTTAACCTTAACTCTAAATCTAAACCTTTACGCAGGAATCACCTGATGTTGCCGTCATGCTCTCCGAATTCATCGCCATTCAATCCAAACTGATCAACAAAGTTTGCCGTCATCTGCTGGATCTGATAATCTGAGAACACCTGTTTAAAAAAAGATGCTCAATAAAGGTGATTTGCAGATTGTCATTTTTTTTTTATGTTAAAAGACTTTCACAGCATATGTCTTTGTGCGAAATCTCACCAGGTCTGCAGTGTTCTTCTTGTTAGTTTCTGTTAGTGTTTCATTCACAAACTGTTCCCAGCGTGTTTTGTAGTCCTCTGGTAGCTCTGTCATACAAAGGCATAACAAATATTTGAAAACAAAGAATGTGGTTTGTTAAAAAAAATTAAAATAAAAAATACTCTTCAAAAGTTTGGGGTGAGTAATTTTTTTTTTTTTTTTTTTTTTTTTAAGAACAGTAAACATTCAGACATTTATAAAATTACAAAAACTTTCTATTTCAAATAAATGCTGTTCTTTTGAATTACATATTCATCAAAGAATCCTGAAAAAATGTATCACGGTTTACACAAAAATATTGAGCAGCATAACTGTTTTCAACATTGATAATATAAGAAGTTTGTCTTGAGCAGCAAATCAGCATATTAGAATGATTTCTGAAGGATCTGAGAAAATTCAGTATTCCAGGAAAACAAATTACTTTTTAAAGGTGCAATGTGTAAAATATGGGAGGATCTATAGACAGAAATGCAATATAACATGCATAACTATGTTTTCAGTGGTGCATAAAGTCCTTACATAATGAAATGTTATGTTTTTATTACTTTAGAATGAGCCATTTCCATCTCATACACCGCGGGTCCCCTTACATGTTAAGTCGTCATTTTGCGCCGGCATGTTTCTACAGTAGCCCTAAATGGACAACTGCTGTTTTTTTCTTCTAAATCCTTTGTGTTTTAAGAGGCAGCTTGCATCATCACTACATTAAATACGCACAAAGAAGAAGTAGTAGTTAAGATCCTCTGATACTGGTCTGTTGTTGATTCCATCACACAAGCTAGCATCATTTGGTGGCCGGGCATTTTGCATCTCTGCCCCCACACTCTGGAACTCCATTCCCAAACACGTTCATGATCTCTCATCATTACATGATTTCAAAACCCACCTTGTTTCTTGCTTCTCTGACCTCTGACTGTATGATGTTATGTGTTATGCATTTTATGTTTTTGTATTGTTTTCCTGTCTGCTGACATATTTATGTGTTATAATATTGTAAAGCGACCTTGATTTTGCAGAAAGGCACTATATAAAATAAACTTATTAGTAGTAGTAGTAGTTGTAGTAGTAGTAGTTGTCGTCTGGTTTATTAGAAGCAGAGACTGTTCTTTGTTAGAAGTAAGAAGAAACCTCATTGCTTGACTGGCTACTCTCTGCTGTCTCAGACGACGACATCTGTCTTGTGTCGGCCAGACGGCCACCGTAGCTTCTCTATGTGCTTTGAAAGGGAGGGGTGAGCGCCTTAAGTTGCAGTTCGTAACCTCACCGCTAGATGCCGCTAAAATTTAAACACTACACCTTTAAAATATATTTAAATAAAAAAATATTTTAAATTGTAGTAATATTTCAAAATATTGCTGTTTTTTCTGCATTTTTAATCAAATAAATGCAGCCTTGGTGAGCATAAGAGACCTCTTTCAAAAACATACCAACCCCAAACTTTTGAACTCCACACACACATATACACACAAAAACACTCCCAGTGTGTGTCAGCTACCTTTTATTAGTTGTGTGATCTGTTCTTGTTCTCGCTCTGCATTCTGCACAACTGTGTTGGCAATCCTGGTCAGATGACCCATATACCCTTTTCTCATGCCTCCAGCTTCCCTATAACATACACAGAGATAATAAGATACTCAACCAGCAAAAACGTATTGACTCTTTGACTAACAGATATTTAAATTTGTCCTTACTGTGTTTTGTCATTTTCTTCCCAAGCATCCAAAATCCTCTGAACCAGCCTGCAGTCCTTCAGCAGCTGCACACAAGCAATTATATTTCAATGACATATACATACTGCATACTGTATTTCACAAGAGGAAACATTTTAAATTTGACAATTGATGTCATAAAAAGTGCTGTAAATGAATTATATATGTTGTTTCTGTCAATACACACACAGCACAATTTGTGCATTTAGATGCATACATATATACAAACATACCATAACTACACCTCATTTACCAAGTCAGTCAGATCTAGCAAGTGATTCAAGCGACTCAAACTTGGTTAAAATATACCAATGCCATGACGCTGCAGATTAAGCAGTAGTGAGGCGCTATATATTTATTTTTTATATTATTTTATTACTTATTACTAATATGACTACACTAATATTAGATAATACATTAGCATCGATAAGCCAGGGTCATGCTTACATGCTTTATCAAGTCACAGCGTGTGGACATGTCAGATATGTCTGAGTTTTGTGTGTCCAAGTTTTGTGTTTCCAGCTGAATCTGATCTGGACTGTCATGTGATTTTCCATTCGGTGTTGTCTGGTTTAGGATGGCAGAGACACAATGTTCCACTTGGATGTGTAGGAAGTTGTTCCAGGAGAATTTAAAAAACAAGTCCTACAGAGAGAAAGAGATTAGGAAAGAAAAATGTAAAAATGTAGTCTTTTCTGTTCATCAAGGTTGCATGTTTTTGATCAAAAACAGTAAAACAGTATTATGGAGAAATATAACCATTTAAAATAATTCAATTGTACTATATTTTAAATAAAAATTAATTCATTCATGGGATGCAAAGCTGAATTTTCAGCATTACTCCAGTCTGCAGTGTCACATGATCCTTCAGAAATCATTCTTATATGCTGATTTGATGCTCAAGAAACATATCTCATTATCAATGTTGAAAACATTTGTGCTGCTTAATACTTACGGAAGAAAATTAGGGCCAAGCAATAATAAAAGAATAAAACCATCTCGAGATTAAAGTTGTTGAATTTCGAGAAAAAAGTCGAAAAAAATGTTGAGAATAAAGTCATTAAATTATGAGAAAAAAACTCGTTAAATTATGAGAACAAATTTGTTAAATTATGAGAAAAAAAAATCGTTAAATTTCGAGAAAAAAGTTGAGATAAAATGTTGAGAAAAGTCATTAAATTACGAGAAAAAAGTTGTTAAATTATGAGAACAAATTCGTAATTTAACGAATTTGTTCTCGTAATTTAACAACTTTTTTTCCTCAGAATTTAATGATTTCTCAACATTTTATCTAGTTTTTTTTCCTTGAAATTTAACGTGTTTTTTCTCTAAATTTAATGAGTTTATTCTCAACATTTTATCTCGAAATTTTTCTCTAAATTTAATGAGTTTATTCTCAACATTTTATTTCGACTTTTTTTCTCGAAATTTAACGTGTTTTTTCTCTAAATTTAACAACTTTAATCTCGAGATGGTTTTGTTTTTTTTATTATTGCTTGGCCCTAATCCTCTTCCATAAATACTCTTGTGGAAAACGTAATATGTTTATTTTTTAGGATTCTTTGATGAATAGAAAGTTCAAAAGTACAGCATTTATTTGAGACAGAAATCATTGGTAACATTATAAGTGTCCATTATAAGTGATCATATTAATGCATCTTTGCTGAATAAACATACTCATTTCTTTAAAAAAAAAAGAAAGGAAAGGAAACATCTTATTTATTTGTCGACTTTGTCATAAGTTAGACTAAGGATGACTCATACCAGCAGCAGGTTGATCATGTTCAGCTGGCAGAGCTCGTGGTGGATTCTGGGAGCTCTGGTGTACAGGAGAGCAGCCATCAATCTGGATGCATGCAGCCTTGCGTTGCCAAACGGCTCCTCCAGAACACCCATCGTGGTCAACATCACACATTTCTGAGCGTGGAGAGATTCCAAAAACATTAACTTCCTCTATGTGACATCTTTCCATGATATCACTTCATTTTTAAGACTTATAATAAAACCGGAGGATCAGACCAACCTTGGGTGGGTTTAACAGAAGGTGGTTGAAGTGCTTTAGATGTGGTTGGATGCCCATTAAAATGCTGTTGTTTACAGTGTATGACTTTTCCAATCCCTGAGAGCATGGGTCAATCACCTGCTCAACACTGTTAAACACACAACTACTTTAGTAACAGTGATTGTGTGAGTGTGTGATTAAATATGTTTGTGTTACTCACCCAGGTCTCCGAGTTTCCAACAACGTAAGTAACACTAGCGTTCCATAGACGATGCACATTTCACTCCTTTCTCCTTCAAACATGTTCTTCAATAGGGCCTCAACATTCTGCTGTCTGAAACAGTAGCCAGAGATTTCAGTTTAGTTATACTGTTCAAGCATAAAGTCTGTTTCACATTCTTATTCTGGCCGACATCCGACAACTGCCCACTTAGACAGTAAGAAACCATCTAGCTGACATGAAAAGTGACTGAGCACAGTGGTAGTGATCACTCGCACTCACAGCTCTAGTGTTGTGAGCAGAGGGTCGGTCTCTGAAGATTCCTGCAGCAGGCTGGCCTGATCTCTGCTCAGACGGATGATGTCACAGAGGGCCTGAGATGCATTCGACTGCCTCTGTAAACACATTAATGTATATATGTCATCTTTCATAATTGGTAGAAATTTGTCAACTGGTAGAGATTTTGGACTATCGTCACTATCGCTGTTACGCTCACGTGACATTGCTGTGCTGTGTGGTCACGAAGCTTATCATTTTCATGCACAATTAATCATTGCTGTTTAAAAACAAGTAATTTTTAACCAATGAAGCGCAATAAGCAGCGAAAAGTGATTTCAGTATATGCAAGCTCATAGACTGTTTCTCAAGCCACTGCTAATAGAGCGTGTGAGTACTGAACGGAGTTATTTTTGCCACCTAATTGTGCTTGAACAGTTAAAGGGTTAGTTCACCCAAAAATGAAATTTCTGTCATTAATTACTCATCCTCATGTTGTTCCACACCTGTAAGACCTTTGTTCATCTTCAGAACACAAATTAAGATATTTTTGATGAAATCCGAGAGGTTTTTATCCCCCATACAAAGCAACGTTATTACCACATTCAAGGTCCAGAAAAGTAGCAAAAAAAAACCATTAAAATAGTCAATGTGACTACAGTGCTTCAACCCTAAAGTTATGAAGCGACGAGAATATTTTTTGTGGGCAAAAAGTTGTTTACGTTGTACAGACAGTGCAGGCTTCCTTGTTCTAACGTCAGAACGATGACTCATTATTGGCCGGCTCCTGCGTCATCATCACACGCATGCATCGTGGTGCTCACGTGCACAGCGTTGGCCTATACTGAGTCGGCATTCAGACGTACAACATCCACAGCATAGAGGATTACATGGGAGAGATGAAATTGTTGAATAAAATCGTTATTTTTGTTTTGTTTTTGCACACAAAAAGTATTCTCGTTGTTTCAAAGATGTATTTACTACTTTTCTGGGCCTTGAATGTGATAATTATGTTGCTTTCTATAGGAGATTAAAAAAAAACTATCAGATTTCATCAAAAATATACTTAACTTAATTTGTGTTCTGAAGATGAACGAAGGTCTTATGGGTTTGGAACGACATGAAGATGAGTAATTAATGAAAAATTTCATTTATGGGTGAACTAACCCTTTAAATACACATACTTATACGTGTCAAAATTTGCAAGTTTGGTCAGAGGTCACTCTTCCACTGGAACTAGACTCGTGTATGGCCATTGCTGGAAGCCAGTGATTATAGTTTATAAAGTTAAAATATGGATATTTTTCTTACAAAAACCATTGCTTCACTTCAGAAGGCAATTATTAACCCACTGGAGTGGTATGGATCACATGTAAGATTTTTGGATTAAAATATACAAAAACCACTAGAACAATGTTATATATTTGTTGACTTGTGTACTTAAATTATCCCAAATGTTTCAAAGAATGTTTAAATCCAGAGAAATAAGCAATTTCAACCAGGACACGGGCGTGTCTGCGCGTCGCCTAACATGACATCATACACGCGTTACCCTCGGTTTCCGGTTTTATTTTGTAGAAACCATGGAAACACCAAAGACGCTTTAATATATTATGTGTTTTATTAGACAGGTGAGCAACTGTTTGGATGATGATTTTTCAAAATATGAAAATGACATATTTTACCTTTAACTGTAAGTATTAAACTTTGTTGTGTATTCATTCTCTAGTACAACTCTAGTGACTGACCTCATTGTCACTGTGAGGGTGTATCAGCTCAATGAGTCTCTGGATCAGCCTCTCTTCATTCAGCCACTGAAAACAGAGGACATGAACAAGAAATACAGACACAGGTGTTTATTTCGTTTTGAGCACTTTTATGTCACAGGGCTTGATTTTTATTAAAACTAAAGATTACAGTTGTTACCTTTTGTTTTATGAAGGTCACATTAAAATAGTCTTGGAACATATTTACAATGTCTTCATCATTCCTATTATTTCTAATGACTTCCATGTACATATTTTATTGATTTTCCCTTGTCCCACACTTTAATATAAATTCAATACAAAAATGCTTTCAGTATTATGTATATTTTAGCTTTATTCATCAAGGACACATTAAACTGATTAAAAAAATGTGAGTACAGATATTTATAATGTTACAAATGATTTCTATTTCAATCAAACGCTGTTTTTTAAACTTTCAATTCATCGAAGAATCTTGAAAAATAAAAAGCATCACAGTTTCCACCAAAACAGTTTTCAAACTGTTTTCAACATTGATAATAATAAGAAATGTCTCTTGAACAGCAAATCAACTTATTAGAACTATTTAATGAGTTTGTTTTGTAAAGAGCAAAAGTGTCCATTATAGAAATATAAATGAATCAGCTGGTTGAGTGCACTCACACTAAGCACTTCCTGTCTGAGACAAACGGGCTCCACGCTGCTAATGAGACGCAGCACCAGATCCATCATGGCTGACGTGTCCAAGTGTTTCAACACCTGCCCTATAAAATCCTCTTTCTTCTTTAGGAAACCGATCACCTGATGAAAAATTGTAATCAACAAAGAGCAGGATAAAAAAAAATTAACGCAGACGCAAATAAAAGACTTTCAAATGAACAAAGAGATGCCCGTTTGCGCACCTGCTCTGTCTTGCGGGTGATGAGGTTGCCAAAAGTCTTACTGACGAACGAGGCCAGTAGAGGGTTCACCGGTGGCGTCTGTTCTAAGAAGTTATAGAGTGTGTTCAGCAGAGACTCGTCTCCACCAACTTTATCGTTGATGAGGGACACATCGCACGTCAACAACTCGCATGCTACATTAGCATACCTGCATGAGAGACAGAGAGAAAACAATATATGTGACTAGTGGATGACCGACATATCTTCAATATATAACGCAAATTAAATGGCAGCACATGAATAAATATTTACTCAAAATTCACTAAAATATTTGAATTGAAAATGTGTTATCCATTGGCCAGAGTCGTCTGTAAATTTTTGGATGGACAAGTTGGAGCTAACATTATTGATTATCATACAATGCATATAAATATTACTAAAATGACACTGGGACATACTGTATATTGATTCATTATTCAGTGTGGTCAACAAACAAACAAAAATAAATAAATATTTGGACTAATTTATTAAAATTGCCAAAAATAAGTTAATTATTTAGACTATTTGATAATTTGTAAAATGTCTGTACATCTGTAAATCAGCTTGCTTCATAATCTCTCATTTATTTAAGAGGTGCTCAGAAAGCGTTAATAATCCAGACCATCTTTCCACTTACTTGTATCGCAGTTTCTCCTCCCGGTCAGTAGGGGGCTCGTGCGTGATGAGGTTGAGAAGCTCCAGCATGCTGCTGTCCCGTGTGAGGAAGAGGAGGAGGCGCTGATTCTGGGCCTTGCACTCCTGCAGCACGTCTTCTTCATCCAGCAGCTCCTGTAGGGTCACGTCCTCCTTCTCCAAGAGCTTCTCAACCTGAGATGAGTTGTGCAGGTCGAACTTCCAGAACATGACTGCAGCCTGTAGAAGAAAGAGAGTGCCTGCTGAGACAGACAGAGAGAGGCTGTTAGTTACTCAAGCATATCAGAAGAAGAAAGCAAGCTGCCGTTTTAAAGGGTTTGCTGGCCACTGACTAACTCTTGGTTAGCCAAAAAGTATAAAATGCATAATGCACCAAACCAGATCACTGTATAAATAATACATAGTAAAATTCAGAGCAGGTGCTGCACATATAGCAACTATTAAACATTAGTGAGTCAGCTGTAATTACACTCTTGTTGAGCAGCTAAAGGATCAATTGCATCAGTCAATTAAAGACTATTAGCTGATCTAATTTCATTTGACTTCAGGTTGGACTGTCCCCTGAATCTTACATTGCTTACAGGTGCACCGATCATAATTTTTCATGGCTGATTCCAATTGCTAATTTTTTAATTTATTTGTTGCTTATTTGTTCTATTACAGACCAAACTGGCTTTTTATATATATATATATGTATATCTGTAGCCATTTGAAATGAAAGGCAACCACTGCATATTAATCATGATCCAAACAAAGATGCTACACACATGTAGCATGAGTAGTTGTTTTTGATTTAAATTAGATAATTTATAATTTGTATAATTTCAAGATTTAAAGCAAAAACAGAATGGTCTGATTTTAGCTTTGAAAATGAATATAAGACACACCTGCACAAAACAATAACAGCAGATGGACCGAATGGAAATGCAAATTCACTTTCTGACAGTAGGTGGCGCTTATGGATCAGCAGTGATTTTGTTTGCATGGTTACCACTGCACTTATAAACAAATTTATACAGAGGTAAAGTAAATGCCATCGAAACTTTTCTGAAGACAGTCAGAGATATATTCGCTTAAATCCCAACACCAATTCAATATTTATATTTTTTTTCCTATATTTTGTGCATCACAAACAGTGAGCTTGTTGTGCCTGGTACAGTATTTTCTCTGCTGGTGCGTTCTCTTCTTTGCATCAGTCTTCAGTGTGTCCTGTCTCTGGTCTGTCTAACATCCTGTTTACAGACTTGGTAACATTTCCACACATGCTGTAGCCAGTGGCTGAAAGCTACAAAGGATCATAAATATGTAGAGAACGCTGTGACAGAAAATCTGAAAAACCTCAGTGTTTATATGACCAAAAACATAGTGTTTTAGGCCAAACGAAAGGGAAAAACAAAAAAAAAAAAAATCTGCCGTTCTGTCCATTCTGCCCAACCCCCTGAAGCAAAATGCTGTAGCATTCAGGTAAGAAAGATGTTGCCATAGTGTTCCATTTTAACCATAATGCTATTTAAAGAGTAGACACTGTACGATACAATTTTCAATGATAAACATACCCTTACAATAACTGTTCTGTTAAAGCTGCAGTCGTAAGTTTGCCTCTTTGTCGCCATCTCTGTTTGAAACCTGCAATTGCAGTTATTTGCGGAATTATCATCTTTACGTGGGTTGTGCATCGGCACGGCTCCTCAGCGGTTGAATCTAATGTTTACTGTCAGTCACTGCACTGGTGGATACTGTACTTCAGAATCACTTATTATAGTCTTGGATGTATGACCAAAATAAGAATTTTCACCGAAAATGTCATCTGAACAAGTAAGTAACAAATCTGCCACTTTTTTTTTCTGACTGAGGAAAAAAAGCATTACAATAAATCCTTTCTGGATTACAATCCGCCATCAAAATGATAAGTTTAATTATTGCTGCTGTGAGAAAATGCTATAAATGATCCGTCACCTGCAGCCGCCTCCACATAGATATAGCCTACTAGCTGGGACTCCTTCTTGATGTAAACAGACGTGACGTAATGACATAAAGACGAACGGCTGCATGCTCGAATTTCCTGCAGAATCCTACTAGTACCACTCTTATTAGAAAACATTATTACAAGCTTACTGTTGTGAATCAGGCTAAGGTAAGGAGATAGTTTTGAACATTGGCTGGTTATGTACTTGCTCAAAAATTGATTTCGGATAACCCTCTGTGATCCGACAGTACGTGGGCGGGAATACAAAAATGTGAGTATAATCTCACATTTTTCACGAAAGCCTTGGAGCTGTCAAAAGTCTCGTCATCTGGCGGATATATACATGAATTTCTCGGCCCAGGTAACATGGAGTATGAGTAAATATTGTTCATTTACATATACTACAGGCACTGTAACAATTCGAAGCGTTTCAAAAATCGGCTAAGTTACACTTTAAGCAGTAAATTACCTTTAGGGAGATGGTGTGTTTCCTTGGTTGGGATGCGGAGACCAGTTTACACACATTAATTTTCTTAGATTGAGTGGTCAGTGGTCAGATAACCCATCCATCAGCAAGGGCTGCCTTACATTACAACACAGGAACCTATAGGGACAAAGACAAGTCATCTAACAACTAAGACCAGTGAGGAAAACAGTGGTGAGGACAGATACTATTATGCACATTTGAATTAAGCCACATCACGGTTCTGAAATATGACTAGGACTCGGGCTGAATAAGCTCTTGTTTAAACACACATGAAGGTGGTCACACACCTACAGATAACAGCATGTTCCATTTTAGTCTTTTAATGGGATTAATCAGTGTATGCAGCGGATATGAGGTCAGACGCTAGCCTAAACCACATCATACAGTTTTACAGACCATTACTGGACTGCATCTATTACAACACACATCTAAATAGAGCGCCCTCACAGAGAGAAATACTACAACAGCTATTTTTATGACTTTTCCAGCACTAGATAAATCAAATATTTCCAGATAGATAGATACACAGTCAGAAAGACAGAGATATAACTATCAATAGATAGAAAGATTGACAGACAGACTATAGATAGATAGGAAATGTAATGTATATGAAATGAAATATGTTGATGTCTGAATCTCTAATGTGTAAAATTAAGGTTATTGTGTTAAGTGAGGTTTTAACATTAACATCGGTCAGCAAATAATTGAAATCGTGTGTTTGGTGAAAGCAAGAATGCTACAGAGATCAACATGTGTGTGATCAAATCATACAGTCCACGGAGCAACACACACACACACACACACACACACCACACACACACACACACACACACTTCACGCCCACGCGTACGTGTGAGACAGGGTTTCGGGCATTCAATGACAATCTGACGACTGTACGACGACCATGATTTTTCACTAAAATACGTCTTTATCTTAACGGGGTGAAATCACATCCCTTGCTCAAGATCAATGTCAGACACACACAGCGGCCTCGCTCAATGTCACTGCCCGTGATCCACCAATCAGAACGCAGAAGCGAGACTCGAAATGCCAATCAGAACGCTACGAACGAATTTGCATGCCTATTTACTGGATGTTGCAAAGCATTATAAATACCTCAGTTGCCAAAAGCCTTTAAATCGTATTAAACTCATTTGCATAAACAAAGGTAAACATACTCAGAAGCGTGTCGAGGAAATGTTACCACGTAACGTACAGCTCTTATTTGATCTCAGAATATCTGATGGCTGTAATATGAGCATACATTTCAAGGTGAAAGGCATTTCTGTTTAACAGTCATGGGATATTTAATAATTGCTCATATGTCACGTGAGTCCATATGCAGGTCATAAACGCGTCCGTACTGTTCACCAGAGACGATCGACTAGCTTATAAACGCACAAATAGTAAAAAACAACATTACTGTGAACAAATAAACTGCTGTGAACTTACCAGAAACAGTTTGAGATGTCAGACAAACAAACAGCAATCTGTGATCAGACCTGTTCTGTAGGGTGTCAGAGGGGAGATGTGATCTTTTGTTTACGATGCATCGTCCTGCATCCATAGATCCCCAACGTCCTCCCTCCTTCAGCAGCCCTGCTTCAGCACTGGCCCCCTCAGAGCTTTAAACTGTTAGCAGAAAAAGATTTTGACATTATTTCTTAAGTCAAAATGGCCGACTAGGAAACACGGACGCGCACGCTCTGTGTGTGAACGCGCTTGGGCGTTCTGTTCAATATATCATGTATCGGATTAGTTTTATGGTAAGAGTGAAACATTGCTTTAATAATACATATATATATATATATATATAGGCCAAAAATAATATATCGTTTATTTATATTAATTATTAATTTATATATATTTATACGTTTTTTTCCCCACTAGGTAAGGAATAAAACTGAATATCAATATATTACTATTATGATATTATATTAGTATAATATTATTCAGTGATTATAACATGTTTTGAAAGTTTCAATAAGTTTTTATTATTATTTATTTTTTTATTTTTAACCACATAAATGTTTTGGTAAAAAGTGGGGTTTTACCTGAATACTTTGTACATTTCCAAATATATTAAATATAGGCACAAAATAGGATAATTAATAAAATTAATTATTATTAATAATTAATGATTGAGTGTAGTATTTTCTAAGACAAAATAGACATTTAAACAAATGCAGTCATTAGAAATGAAATGAAGGACTACTAGAGCATGCAGTAAGGGTAAGATGAGCCAGTGGGTAAGTTGACCCACCCTCTGTATCTTGATGAACATAAACTTTTATTGTCATGTGACCATATATTTTGGAACCACCATCATTTGTGCCATGGAAGGAGTGGAAGTCACTTATTTACTTTAAAAACTGCTTTTGGCTTGTCAAAGTAAAATTTTAACACTACAGATGTAATGGCTGTTTCATCAAAGCAAATTTGTCCAGGTCTAAAAATATTTATAATGCATATTGGTGATTTAACAACGTATAAAACTATGCAAGTCATTTAGCTAAATATTAGCCTGAACTGGTAAGCTAGCTTGTTTTTCCTAAAATGGCAGCTATGGGGCAAAGTGAGCCAAATGGTGTGGGGTAAATTGAGCCAGTGTTTTAACTTACCCCACAATAAGGCAATGAAGTTAAGTTAAATCTATGAAGTATAAACTGGTATCATTTCATTGTAATATTATGCAACTGGTTTATTTAGTCTTTTTTTTAAAAGTTTATTTGCATAGGAATAGTGTACAAGTACAACAAATCCTTCTCTGATATAAACCAGAGGCTGTTTAATCATATATATCTTTCCACCTGTAGTCCCTAATGGCCTAACATGGTCGACACTGCAGAAAAACTACCATGTCAAGAACATTTTGACTAAAATTTTTATTAGTTTCAGTGACATTTATTCATTCTTATTTAGTTTTTATTTATTTTTACTCAACAAACTCTTTTGGGAAGGTTACAACTTTGGCGTTTAGCATATTGTTTCAGAAATGCAAACAATTAAAGAAATTGAAATTTCAACTTCATTTTAAGTTAATTTTAAGAAAAGAAATATGACTATTTGTAAACAGAAAGTTGATTATTAAATTCATTTTTAAAAGAGGTAAATTGTCTTTACAATTTCACATGGGTTTGATTCAGATTCAGTGAGATGGTCAGTTTACACCCACCTACTGACTCGGCTCAACTTACCCCTAACCTGGGGTAAATTGAGCCACAGGAACACTTTTTTATAAGAAACCATATTTTTAGAACCATTTGTCATAGATGTATTCTGATCATTTAAAATGATAGGAAACATCCTGAAATTACTTAACATACCTACTTTCATTATACTTCTGCTTAATTTTCCCTTATCTTGAGGACCACATAAGTAACAAATGGCTCATCTTACCCCACTCCCCCCTACAGATGTGTAATCAAAACTTTATTTGAGGTTTTAGGGCGAGGCATAATATGACACAATAAAAGCAAATAACACAAATAAATGAAATATAGAAAAACATCATTGTTTCATGTCCAAAAAGACATGATTGTTTATCAATCACACTGTGGCGCAGGAGAGCAAGCGAGCGCGCGCACTGTGCTCAGGCACGCGCTGGAGTCAATGACGCGGCGGCGCGCACGTGACGTCACGCAGCCGGCTTTTCTCTCTCTCCGCTCCTCCTCGCGCAGCTGCTTCACTGGTCTGCAGACATGGCGAACGTCGCAGACACAAAACTCTACGACATCCTCGGAGTATCTCCGTCAGCCACCGAAAACGAGCTTAAAAAGGTAGAGACAGTCCTTTCCGCCTCGCGCATCGTATCATAACAAAACCAAATATGCGCGTGACGCGGGATGCTGCATGTTGGTGGAGCAGCAGCCACTGGTGTGTTTTGTAGGTTGCATGCTGCTGAGATCCTCCAGTGTGGCCTTTTTTTTGGATATGGAAATAATTTGGGAAAGGATTTGAAAGATACACGGTCAGATATGTTGTTTGTTTACTATGTGTATTGCTGTACGTGTTCTTAGGCTGTGAGCATCAGCCAGGTGCTGCAGACAGCTGAAGGTGCTTCTTGCAGTTCAAGAGCTTTACAGTGGAAGGAGATGCTTAGCTTACCAGCTGCTGTGCTGAACCTGAGCTGCTATCTGATATGAAATGATTTAGAGATGGGTAATGCAACGTAAACGTACTGTTTTAGGTATTTTTAAAATATGAATCCATGTTTGTGTTCAGTCCTTTGTTAGAAGGTGAACGGGCTCTGGCCTTGATGCCCAAGTTGCCTGAGTGTTATGTTGGCTTTTTTTTGTTGTTGTTTGATTGTGTCCACACGAAGGATTTCAGAAAGCACAGCAAGACCAAAAATAAGGCGAGAAATGAGAAATCGGCTTCTTTTGATCTGTCAGATGTTGAGGAAATTGGGGTCTTCACCTCCATACTCACAACTGGGGTTTTCAATGACATGGCTTTAGTTTAATAGTCACAGATTATGTATTGTAGTTGTTAAAATGGTAAAGGATTTTGACAAAATATTAAGCAGTGTGACATTATATAGTACATAGTAACACTGTTTAGAAAATTGTTTACAATTATTTTTGACTATTTACATGTTGTTCCGTGGCCTTAGATTAATTGAGAGACTACATGGAATATTTTTTGAGTATTTTTGAATTTTTAAAAATGAATTTGGCAAACTGCAGGACTATTTAAATACTGCTTAATGTGTAGAAAAAGATGAAAAATCTAAATAATAACCACAATTACAAATACACTGTCAGATACAGTACATTCAATTACACAGTCCTAAAAATCATGTAAATAATATTTGTCAACTACCGAGAAATTGAATTTGTACACTTTTTGAAAATGTGAATGGTGTACTGCCAACTGGGGTGGGAATTTTCAATCCAATTCCGATTCTGGGAGTCATGATTCCCAAATTCTTGATCCAAATTTATTTATTAAATTATTTTAATTAATTAAATTACATTCATTTGTGTTTTATTTGTTTTATTTTATTTCTATTTACTTAATTACTTATTTAATAAGTACTTTTTAAAAAAATAATTAGAAAAATAATAATACTAAATTAAGTCATTTGTTCCAACCTGCTAGGGTGTTTGCTGTTGCATTATGTTGTTGCTAAGGTGAACTGGGTGGTTACTAAATGGTTAGTTCACCCAAAAATGAAAATAATGTCATTAATTACTCACCCTCATGTCGTTCCACACTCATAAGACCTTTGTTCATCTTTGGAACACAAATTAAGATATTGTTGATGAAATTCAATGGCTCAGTGAAGCCTGCATAGCCAGCAATGTTACTGCACCTCTCGAGGTCAATAAAGGTACTAAAAACATATTTAAATCAGTTCATGTGAGTACAGTGGTTCTATCTTAATATTATAAAGTGACTAGAATACTTTTGTGCACTAAAAAAACAAAATAATGACTTTTCAACAATATCTAGTGATAGGCCGATTTCAAAACATTGCTTCATGAAGCTTCTGAGCTTCATGAATCTTTTGTTTCGAATCAGTGATTCGGATCTCCTAATCCTGCTGAAATCACGTGACTTTGGTGCTCCGATTCACTGATTCGATGCAGTGTTTTGAAATCGGCCCATATATATTGTTGAAAAGTCGTTATTTTGGGGTTATTTGGCGCACAAAACGTATTCTTGTCTCTTTATAATATTAAGATAGAACCACTGAACTCACATGAACCATTTCAAATATGTTTTTAGTACCTCTAAGGACCTTGAGAGGTGCAGTAACATTGCTGGCAATAGAGGCCTCACTGAGCCATCGGATTTCATCAGCAATATCTTAATTTGTGCTCCAAAGATAAACGAAGGTCTTACGGGTGTGGAACGAGTAATATATGACATAATTTTCATTTTTGGGTGAACTAACCCTTTAAAGGGGCTCTATGTAAGATTTTTACTTTAATAAAGCATAAAAATACCCCGATATGTTTGCAGATATTTAGGAAACATGCTGAGTTCACCTACTTGTTTCTCTGAAAAACAATGCTACAGCCAGATATTCTGCTTTGAAATGTGTGTTCTGTGTCGGAATGTCTGTCTCTGTTTTGGTCTGTGCGAAACCGCGTGCTGCCAGTTTATCCAATAGTATTTCGACATCACAGGTTGCCAGTTGGCGGAAACCAGCAAACAAACTGGGTCAGAGAATCGCAGATTCTACCTGACCTAAAAAGCCTCTGAATCCATCTAAATATATCTATGAACAACAGCATATTAAAACAGATAAATTAACTCATCAGTTTACAGTGTGTAAGTCTCCTCAGCTTTCATTGTCAATTGCGCTCCCTATTGTTGCTGGCAACCCTCGTCTTTGAACGAGGGGGCGGGGCAAACAATATTTTGAATTTGGACTGCAGTACCTATTTTGAACACTGGGTGTCAGTATTACATAGAGCCCCTTTAAGTTAATTTACATTTCTGTGATATTCTAGTTTCTATGGTGCTGGTCCCTCTTTCAATGTAAATCTATGAGAAATTAATATTTATCAGACTGAACATTTAAATTTCAGACTTAACTCTGATTATGGGAATTAGTAATAGTAAATTAGTACATCATCACTAATTAGTGATATCTATTTTCAGGCATACCGGAAACTAGCAAAAGAGTACCACCCTGATAAAAACCCCAATGCAGGTGACAAGGTGAGTTCTCATTTAATGGAAATGTAAGTTAACGAAATAATAATAATTTGACCTTTTTACTAATTCAATGTTTTTGTTAGTTTAAAGAGATCAGTTTTGCATATGAAGTACTGACTAACCCGGAGAAGAAGGACTTGTATGACCGGTATGGGGAACAAGGATTGCGTGAGGGTGGCGGTGGCGGAGCCGGAATGGAGGACATCTTCTCTCACATCTTTGGCGGAGGTCTGTTCGGCTTTATGGGAGGCCAGAGCAGCAGAAGCCGTAACGGTGGCCGACGGAGAGGAGAGGACATGATACATCCACTGAAGTAATTGAATATGAAAACAAAACTTGTGCCTTTTTTCCTGGAGTAGTTCAAGATGGCAAATTATTCTATGCATGACCTATTTTTAAGTCTGCATGCCATGAAATCAAAATTGATTTGGTAACACTTTACAATAAGGTTATATTAGTTAACTACAACAATCAAACAATACTTCTACAGCATTTTTTTTAAGCTTAGTTACTAATACATTATTAACTCATTGTTAATTCGTGTTAGTTAATACATTAACTAAAGTTAACAAATGAGACCTTTATTTTATTTTATTTACCTAATACATGTTCTTATCGGGCATGATTTATCTGTGCACATTATTCCAAAGGAAAGTTGTTAAGTGGTGAGTTATAATTTAAAATGCATGAAAGAAAAGGTCTTTAAACAAAGGATTTTAAATCTCTCTTTTTTTAAAAAAAATACCTAATAGAGTGTCTTTGGAAGATCTGTACAATGGAAAAACAACCAAACTACAGCTAAGCAAGAACGTGCTCTGCAGTGCCTGCAATGGGTGAGTTTTTTGAGCGGGATTTTATGCAACATCTTTAAGGATTATAAAACCAAAAAGGATCTATCTATATATATATATATATATATATATATATATATATATATATATACATATACTATATATATTATATATATTACATATATATATATATATTATATATATATATACATATATTTGTTTTTGGGGGCTACTAGAATAGGTTTTCATTCTTGAATGTTCAAAAAACACATTATTTTTTCACATATTTAACAATATTGCAGCACCTCCCTTCCCAGTCTGTCAGTAACGCTCTCTTTAGTTCCTGTCTCCATGAAGCCCCTCCTTTCAAAAAGCACAGTGTTTTCTGATTGGTTGGAACGATGTGTTTGGTCAACAGCTTTGAGCGCGTTTCGATTATGTCACACCCCTTACCATAACCAAGTGTTTCAACACACTATTAACGCAACTCAGCCAGGCCTCGCCCCGTTATTTTGGATATGCCTTAGGCGGGAATTATTTAAATGAGGAATATTGTGATGTGTTTGTTCCTGGGAGAATCACTCAAGACTACAATCGAGGCATTTCATATAGTTCAGAAACAGTGTTTACTGATATAGAGAATAACTTTCCTTTTAGAGAGACTTTTTCACATTTAAACAGCAACATTACACTCCAAAGAAAGCTGAAAATGTAAAAAAGCTTAATAGTACAGTTTCTATAGACTTTAACCAAAATACCCCTTTTTCCTCCCCATAACTTTTCCTCAGTCAAGGGGGTAAAACGGGGGCCGTGCAGAAGTGCGCCACGTGTAGGGGCCGCGGTATGCGGATCATGATCAGACAGTTGGCTCCTGGCATGGTACAGCAGATGCAGTCTGTGTGCACCGACTGCAATGGAGAGGGTGAGAATTCAGTACTACTTTTCATTGTTTTTATGCAGTGAACATGATTTGTGATGGTCTAAATTCAACACTTGGTTGTGTTTGTAGGGGAGGTGATCCATGAGAAAGACCGCTGTAAAGAGTGTGACGGTCGTAAGGTGTGTAAAGAGGTGAAGGTCTTAGAGGTGCATGTGGATAAAGGAATGAAACATGGACAGAAGATCACATTCAGTGGAGAGGCGGACCAGTCACCCAACACAGAGCCTGGAGACATTATACTGGTGCTGCAGGAGAAAGATCATGAGGTAAAACATACACAAAGAGCAGAAAATAGTTAATAGTTGGAAAACTATTTTGATTATCGGTTAATGTATTTAGTTAAAAAAACACATTACTTGTGCTGCATATAGGATTTCAAATATTAAATTAGGATTCATTTAACTTAAAGACCCCCTGTGGTGAAAATCAAGTTTTTAATGTTGTTTATATGTCTATGTGGTGTTTTTAATATGTATTAAGACAAACCATGTGCAAATTCATAAGTCTGCACCATTGTTGAGTATTTTCTCCTTAACTGCAGTAAACCAAAAACAGTCTCAAAAATGAGATTTGAAATCACCCGTTCTCTATGTTACAAATATGTTCTAACCAATCCCGTCAACATGCGGGCAGGCTTTAGCATATCAATAACTGCTGTGAAGCAGGGGGGTCTCAAGAGAAGCCAGGCTATCAAGGCATATTTTTCTGTTAATATGAAAAATCAGGAACATAGAGACAGAACACATTTAGGCCAATCCCACACACGGGGGGCTGATCCAGCCCTCTCCATTGACTTTGTATTGTGTGAAGCTGCCTCCTTGTCATTTCTGACTCAAAACAAAAAACAGAACAATGCCCAAAAGCTGCTGTGTGACAGGGTATACAGCAAACAAGCTAAAAAAACCCAGAACAAAGTTTTTATAAGCTACCAAACCGTAAAAGCCAGCCTTTAAGGAGACAAAAGTGGATACAGGCAATACGATGTGAAGCATCAGCAGGAAGAATGGGTAAACTGTGGGATCCTGACACTCAGTATGCCTACGTGTGCAGGTTCACATAGGGTGGTGAAATAATTCTTTGACATGGTTAAAAATATATATTTTTTTTAGCTTATTCTGTCACCTATTACGTTCCCCTCCAGTGGGCGTCGCTCTCAGAGTAATAAGACACGTTGCGCTCTGTCTCAATTGCCTGTATCCACTTTTGTGTCCTTAAGCGCTTGTTTTTTTTGGGTTGACAGCTTATAAAAACTTAGTTCTGGGTTTTTTAGCTTGTATGCTGTACACCCTGTCACACAGCAGCTTTTGGAGTCAGACATGACAAGGAGGCAGCTTCACGTTATACAAAGTCATTGGAGAGGGTTGGATTGTTTTCCTCTCCGGTGGGCGTGGTTTTCAGATTGACGTGTGTCGCTCAGTCTCTATGGTTTGTGTAACATTAGCAACACGTTATTAGCTTTTTAAAAATCAAAAGTCAAGCAAAAGGCTAATCATATTAATTACCGTTATGTGTCTGACATTGTAGAGGGCAAAACATAAAACGTCTTACCATTCTGATACATCGACTTCTAGACGAGCCTGTATAATTCACTCTTCTACTTCTTCTGAATCAGTTTCTGGTTAAAACATATATGGCTGAATAGTATTTCCACTTACCATTGTGCAGCATTTACTACAGTGAAGTTGACTCTGTGATCAAGTTGAGGTGGGACTAATTTGCATATTCATGATCCACGTATAATAAATGAAGCAAAGGTGTAGTGTTGCAATCAAGTAGTTTTAAGGCATGAAAAAAATTCATAGGAAAAAACATTAAATGTCACTTTGGTGATAAAAGATGAGTTTTAAGGAATAAAATTGTTGACTACATGGGGACCTTATATGATGTTGAAGCACAAATATTGTTTTGATAAATGATTGTGCACTTTGTTTCAATTATATGCTCTTAAAGGTGCCCTAGAACCAGTTTTTAACAAGATGTAATATAAGTCTAAGGTGTCCCCTGAATGTGTCTGTGAAGTTTCAGCTCAAAATACCCCATAGATTTTTTTTAATACATTTTTTTAACTGCCTATTTTGGGGCATCATTAACTATGCACTGATTCAGGCTGCAGCCCCTTTAAATCGCGCGCTCCCTGTCCCCCGAGCTCTCGACTATAATACAGTGCATTTACAAAGTTCACACAGCTAATATAACCCTCAAATGGATCTTTACAAGATGTTCGTCATGCATACTGCATGCATGCGTCGGATCATGTGAGTATAGTATTTATTTTGATGTTTACATTTGATTTGAGGCTGTGCTTCGTGGCTAAAGCTAACATTACACACTGTTGGAGAGATTTATAAAGAATGAAGTTATGTTTGTGCATTATACAGACTGCAATTGTTTAATAATGAAAATAGCGACGGCTCTCTTGTCTCCGTGAATACAGTAAGAAACTATGGTAACTTTAACCACATTTAACAGTACATTAGCAACATGCTAACAAAACATTTAGAAAGACAATTTACAAATATCACTAAAAATATCATGTAATCATGGATCATGTCAGTTATTATCGCTCCATCTGCCATTTTTCGCTATTGTTCTTGCTTGCTTACCTACTCTGATGATTCAGCTGTGCACAGATCCAGACGTTAATACTGGCTTGTGTAATGCCTTGAACATGAGCTGGCATATGCAAATATTGGGGGCGTACATATTAATGATCCCGACTGTTACGTAACAGTCGGTGTTATGTTGAGATTCGCCTGTTCTTCTGAGGTCTTTTAAACAAATGAGATTTACATAAGGAGGAAGCAATGGAGTTTGAGACTCACTGTATGTCATTTCCATGTACTGAACTCTTGTTATTCAACTATGCCAAGGTAAATTCAATTTTTGATTCTAGGGCACCTTTAAGTACTTTCTGGCTATTAGGATGTGCTATTTTGCAGAATGAGAATATTTGCATTATAGAAATATAACACTACAATGTAAGTAAATGCATTTTCCACTACTGTTAAAGACCAAAACCTTTAGTATTATGTATTTGTTTATAGGAGTTTCGTCGTGATGGAAATGATCTGCACATGTGCCACAAGATTGGCTTGGTGGAGGCGCTCTGTGGATTTCAGTTCATGCTCACACACCTCGATGGACGACATCTCGTCATCAAATATCCCCCAGGCAAAGTCATAGAGCCAGGTGAGCACAATTATTTTGGTCAATGTTTTGTTTTTATAGAATATTTTCTAGGAATCGTTGTTGTCCTTTTTCAGGTTCTATAAGGGTCGTCCGGGGGGAAGGAATGCCTCAGTACAGAAACCCGTTTGAGAAAGGAGATCTGTTCATCAAGTTTGACGTGCAATTTCCTGAGAACGGCTGGATCAGCACAGAGAAACTAACGGTGAGTTTCCACTGTAATATGTTAAAGGCACACTATGTAAATTTCACCGCTTTTTCAAAACAAAGGGGTAGCTTGATGACACCTTGATTTCACGAAATCATGGGAGGTGTTGTCTTCACATCTACAGCCGGTGGAAAAGAATCTGGATGGGACTCAGGCAGAAATCATGTTCATGGATGAGATTATTAATGTTTACTGTAGTATGAAGCCGAGCAGGGCAGAGGGATGTGTGAGCAGAAAGTAGGCCGCTGGAGCAATTGCTAATGAGGAGAGGAGCGCGACACGTCTCGAGAGCAGCAGAACTTTTATTATGCTGCAGTCGCTGCTTCTTCCAGTCAAGCGTATGTGGGGTAACGCAGCGCTGTTTATTATATTAGATACATTTGTGTGATGAAAGTCGTAAGAGTGCTACTCTGCGTTCGCTCAGCGGCTACAACGAGACTCTTAATGCACACTGCAGTAAGCTAGATCAGTATTAGGCATGGTAAAACATGGTATTTGCTGTAAATCAAGAAAACGAGATTTAAACAATAAAGAATTACTGTGTTGAGCTATATAACATGATTAGTTTTCTGTCGATGAATGTATCCAAACAGTCATTTCACGTCTATGTCTGTTCGTACAGGAGTTGGAAGATCTGTTGCCGTCACGTACAGAGGTTCCTGTCATCGCAGCGGATGCGGAAGAAGTTGATTTGCAGGATTTTGACCTAAGTCAGGGATCATCTGGCGGTCACCGCCGTGAAGCTTACAACGACAGCTC
Organism: Ancherythroculter nigrocauda; assembly: GCA_036281575.1. Taxonomy (NCBI): domain Eukaryota; kingdom Metazoa; phylum Chordata; class Actinopteri; order Cypriniformes; family Xenocyprididae; genus Ancherythroculter; species Ancherythroculter nigrocauda. The sequence goes on from VTFQ01000060.1 coordinate 34,571, forward strand.
TGACGAGGAAGGGGGTCCGCATGGTCCGGGGGTGCAGTGCGCCCACCAGTAGTCCCAGTTTGGGGAAGTGTTTAGATTCCCTTTTGTCGGACAGATACAATCCCCACCCTCCACGTTCATCATATAGTGAACCGATCACACACACACTTGCAGTATATATAGACATACACTTACACTTGCATTATGTACTGCAATCTCACACGCGAACCTACAAGTAAACTCATTCATGCATCGTTTTAAAAGAATAGACAAGCATAACTAGAGGCAAATCAAAATAATTTATTCACTAATTTCATTTCCATTGTAGACTTTCACAGTATATATGCTCTCTGAATATATAAAACACAATGTCTGTGGGAAGGCAGACTGTGTTGTTTAAGTTATAATTAACACACGCACAAATTTGTTAAAAAAGACTGAAGCATTGTGCAGTTTCCTGGAGTTTAATAAAATGTTCAATCGTGTTCCATTATATACTTGCCAGTTATTCAGGCATTGTCAGTCATCTTGTACTAATAATTCAGAGGAAGTGCTGGTTTGTATTTAATGGCAGGACAGGATAATATGCATGTGGGCGACACACTGAGATTAATACAAAGCAAACCAAACCCAAAAGTGTTTTAATGTGCTCACTGTCTATGATAAAGGTATACGAGTCATGCAATTTATTATTTGCCAAAGAAACCCACAGTCTTCTTAAAAGATCAACAGCCAATGTGTGCATGCATTGTAAGCACTAATATAAACTTATAGGGGGCGGCATTTATCATTGGCAACTAGGAAAGTGTTTGAACCTTGAACACAAGTTGCTGTCGTTCAAACTCAGTTACTTTTGTGCTCATACATCAATAAAGTTGATGAATGTTTTGCTGTGTGTTCTGTATATTTGTAGAAATAGGTTTGAGTACACACTAGTGTCCTTCTTCAGTTTCTGTCATGCGTTGAGCTGTGGGTGCAAGAAGCTCTTTAAATCCAGCAGTATTTCTATAAAACAACAAACAAATAGATTAGTACAACTTTCATTTTCTATCCCCACAAATGGAAAAAACTAGCAGATTGTTGATGCTGCTCTTTTTGAATCACCACAGTCTGTTTGGTGTGGAAGCCCATATTCTGTCACGGAATACAAAAGGTAATGATTTTTTTTTTCTTTCTCACAATTGTGTACTAAAAAAAAAAAAAAAAGGGTTGAAAATGGACAAACCCAGCAATTTTTTAAACAATAGTTGGGTTAAATAAAACTGCCCCGCACGTTGGGCAAACATTTAACCCAACTGTTGTTTAAAAAATTCTATATGGCTGGCTTAAAATGAGCCCAAAATAGGTTGGAAATTAAAAATCATACACATAATTACTTGAGGCAACAATGATAATAAATGTTTAATTAGTATTATGTTAATAAATGTTTAATTAGTATTCATTAAACATATTAATACATGTTTATTTCCAACATATTTTGGGTTCATTTTAAGCAAGCAATACAGTAAGTTTTTAAACAATAATCAATACTTGAGTTAAATAAAACTACCCAGCAGGTTGGGAATACATTTAACCCAACCGGTTTGTCCATTTTCAACCCAACTTGGGTTGTTTTTAACCCAGCATTTTTTAGAGAGTGAGTTTGTATATCGCAATTCTGACTGCGAGTTCATATCTCACAATTCTGAGGGGGGAAAAAAGTCAGAATTGCAAGATAAAAAGTCACAGTTACCTTTTTTTTTTTTTTTTTTTTTATTTATTCTGTAGCTGAAACAAGCTTCCATATAATTATAGCTTTTTATCTCACCATTTCAAAAGTAATCAAAAGTTAATTTTAATGAATATATCAATGTTGGACTTATAATTATTCTGTCATAATTTTGACATTTCATCTTATAAATATGACTTAGTATTTCATAATTTTTTACTTTTTATTTCATAATTTCAACATTTCAGTTTCGACTCATAATATTGTCATAATTTTGACTTTTTATATTATAATTTTGATTTTAAAGGAGCTCTAAGTGATCCTGGGTGGAGTAACTTCCTGTTGACGTTCGAAGTGTTGTCAAACAAAACAGAGGCTAGCTAGACCCTCCCCCCCCCCCCCCTCCCCTCCCCTCTGTGCTTCCTGAAACAGTCATGAACGCACATTTAAAATCATTCTTGTCGGTTATTGGCTGGAGCATGTTTATATGATTCGTGGTCCAGGCTGCACCAGTTTGTTTTTATTGCCGTTTTTGGAGCTTGTGGCGACTACAGAGACTGCATTTTTTTACAGTGTGTTCAGGGGACAGGCAGCTAGCGGATAGTGAGGAGATGTTTGCTGTATGTGACAAAAAATGTTTTGGCCTAAAAACATGTGACATCACTTAGAGCACCTTTAATGTCATGATTATGATTTACCAAAGCATGATTTTTTGTGTGTGTTGGAAATGGGCTTCCATAAAAGTGGTCCATAAGACTTAGGACATCAGGAACATGATAAGTGAATGATTAAAAGAATTTTAATTTTAGAGTGAATTAGTCCTGGTGTTCGGGTCAATTTGACCCGGAGAAGATTTTCTTTTTCCCGAAAATACTAGTTAATGTTATCGCTTTGGACTGAAACTTAGTGACTTTGTTCCCAAAGGGTATAACTAAATCTCAATTTTTTTTGGAAATTTTTTTTACTTTTTTGTGGGGGTTTTGTTACCTTGTTACACTCGTGATGTTCCCAGTCAAAAATGACCGGCCTATAAAAAATAGCTTATAAATCACTCATTATACCATATTTTCACCCAATCTTGGATTCAATCTTTTTGTCAACTTGTTCTCTTTCAATTAGGACTGGTTTTATATTTCTGTTTGCATCTGATTAATCGTGGGCCTCATTTATCTGAGAGTAGGCAGCTCATTTTTTGAGTAATTTTTTTTAAATTTTTGAATAATTTTGGAAATATTAAATAAAATCTGAAGAAAATTGGTATTGTTGATCACACTAGTCTACTCTAATGTTTCACCAGGAATTTTGTTTTGAAACTTTTGTTTTGTAAAAAATATGGCACATAGTCACACTTGTGGTGTTCCCGGTCAAAAATGACCGGCCTATAAAAAATAGCTTATAAATCACTCATTATACCATATTTTCACCCAATCTTGGATTCAATCTTTTTGTCAACTTGTTCTCTTTCAATTAGGACTGGTTTTATATTTCTGTTTGCATCTGATTAATCATGGGCCTCATTTATCTGAGAGTAGGCATCTCATTTTTTGAGTAAAAAACAAATAATTTGTGAGTAAATTTGGAAATATGAAAAAAAAATTATGAAAAAATGGCTACTGTTGATCACACTAGTCTACTCTAATGTTTCACCAGGAATTTTGTTTTGAAATTTTGTTTTGTAAAAAATATGGCACATAGTCACACTTGTGGTGTTCCCGGTCAAAAATGATATTACAAAAATATTACATTTTATACAAAATAAAATTTTTAAAAACAAAATTCCTGGTGAAAATTTTAAGTTGACTAGTGTGATCAACAATACCAATTTTCTTCAGATTTTATTTAATATTTCCAAAATTAAAATTTAAAAAAAAAAATTACTCAAAAAATGAAATGCCTACTCTCAAATAAATGAGGCCTATGATTATTCAGATGCAAATCAAAATATAAAACCAGTCCTAATTGAAAGAGAACAAGTTGACAAAAAGATTGAATCCAAGATTGGGTGAAAATATGGTATAATGAGTGATTTATAAGCTTTTTTTATGGGCCGGTCATTTTGACCGGGAACATCACGAGTGTTATAGGGTTTTGAACACCACATGAGGGTTAAAAGCCATAAAATACCTGGTGATCACTATCAGAATGAGCTAGCCTAGCCTAGCATGTGTGCGCACACGTTACCTCTCCCGTCTGGTCTGGAGAATGCATGAGCGTTCTCTCCTCATCTGCTGGAGTTTCTCTCTCACTAAAGTTTTCTGTTGTTGCTCATCCTCCTAGAACATTCAGTCAACATTTACATCATGTCCACACAGTGGTGTGTGAAAGAATGCACATGAATCTGTGTGTACCTGTCGTAGCGAGTCAGTCAGATGCCTGAGTGTGTCTTCCTGCGTCAGGCCCAACAGATCTTCATCTGCCTTCCGAGTCTGGACGATGGCCAGTCGCTCTTGAACCTTAACAGATTAAAAGATGTCAGTGAATATCCTGTTTCATCCAAAACCATCATATTATGAAAATAAAGTAGGTTATGAACTTGAAAAAAGTCCAAAACACTAGAATATGGTCTTTTCAACTAAATATTCCACAAATAAAACTTACTGAAGCCCATTTCCACCACATAAAAAAACATCACTCTTTGGTAAATCCTAATTATGACATAAAGGCCTGGATTCACAGACAGGGCTTAGATTAAGCAAGGATTAAGCCTTAGTTCAATTAGAACATTTAAGTACCTTTTATAAATGTGTCTTAGAAAAACCATTACTGGTTTGCATCTTGAGACAAAACAACAGCACTGACATATTTTAAGATATGTCAGTACAATTTGCTTTCAGTTAAAACAGCTCAAACATGCATTTTAGCCTGCATGGGACTAGTCTTAAGCCATGTCTCTGCCTAAATTATGAGATACTAAGTCATAATTATGTGATAAGAAAGCCAAAATTATGACATCTTCATTATGAACAGTCAAAAATATAAAGTAATATTTCTAATATTTCTTAATATTCAAAGTCATAACTGTGGCATAAAAACTCAAATTATGAAAATACTTTTTGTCATCATTTTAGCTTTTGTCAATTTAAGTTTTGATCTCATTATGACTTAGTATGTCATAATTTTGACTTTATCTAATAATTATGACTTAGTATCTCATAATTCTGTCTTTTTATCTCATTCTTGTTTTGTCGTAATTTCACCTTTTATGTCAACTATAACCATCTCGTAATTTTGACTTTTTATCTCATAGTTGTGATTAGTATCTCATAATGTAAACTTTTTATGTCAATTTTAATTTACCAAAGAATGCTTTTTTCCTCTCTTGTGTAGCAGAAATGGGCTTCCATAAATATTGTGAAGCATTCCAAAGTTATTGTGAAGATGGCACAGATGAGTTTGCTCACTCTGAGTAGTTGTCTGTCTCTGTCTCGTTGCCAGCGTCGCTCTGCTTTCCTCTGGATGTCCACTAGGCAGCGCATCGTGGCTCCCGCTGTAACTGCTGCTCCTCACCCACTCTCTCACAGATCTCCTCGTTCCTCTGCTCCTGAAGTGATACCTCCATCTCATGGGTCTCGAATGTTTGCGTGGATTTACTGTCTGGGAAATGGACACTTGCTGGTGCTGTGCTAGTGTCTGTTGTATCAGTGTTTTGTAGCAGCTGTGAAGCAGTGGGTGGTGTTGACTCGGGCTGATGGGTGTCCCCAAGAGGTTGGTGTGTAAGCTCTTCATCTCGTATAATCTCCTGTTGCTGCCCAGCCTGGAAAAAAACAATGATATTTGTTGTATAATTATTGTGAAAGATTTATTATTGTAAACTTAACTAAGTAACTAACAAACTAACTAAATAAATAAACAACACAAATACTTAAAAATGTTTCATTAAATATTAATGATGAAATACTAATATAAATATTTAACAAAGGAGTAACCTGTAAAGATGTTAAGATGTTGTGAAATCAATTCATATCTTTTCAAAGTTTAGTGCATTACAATCTCAGGGGCATTTCAAGTACATACAGTGCCCTCCACAATTATTGGCACCCTTGGTAAATATGAGCAAAGGTGGCTGTGAAAATAAATCTGCATTGTTTATCCTTTTGTTTTTTCATTCAAAAAATTCACAAAATTAGTACCTTTCATTAAAGGAAAACAATTGAAAGTGGGGGGGAAATCACATTATGAAATAAATGTTTTCTCCAAACCACATTAGCCACAATTGTTGGCATCCTTTTATTCAAAACTTTTTGCAACCTCCTTTTCCCAAGATAACAGCTCTGAGTCTTCACCTATAATGCCAGATGAGTTTGGAGAACACTTGACAAGAGATCAGAGACCATTCCTTCATACAGAATCTCTCCAGATCCTTCAGATTCCAGCTCCATGTTGGTGCTTCTTCTCTTCAGTTCACTCCACTCATTTTCTTTAGGGTTCAGGTCTGGGGACTGAGATGGCCATGGCAGAAGCTTCATTTTGTGCTCAGTGACACATTTTTGTGTTGGTTTTGATGTTTGTTTTGGATCATTGTCCTGATGGAAGATCCAACCACAGCCCATTACTGGATTTCTAGCAGAAGCAGTCAGGTTTTGATTTTTTATCTGTTGATATTTAGTAGAATCCATGATACCGTGTATCTGAACAAGATGTCCAGGACCTCCAGTGGAAAAATAGGCACACAACATTAAAGATCCAGCAGTATATTTAACCATGGGCATGGGGTACTTTTTATCCCCGTGTGCACCAAACCCATCTGGTGAGTTTGCTGCCAAAAAGCTCTTTTCTAGTTTCATATGACCATAGAAGCCGGTCCCGTTTGAAGTTCCAGTCATGTCTGACAACTGACTATGCTAGAGATTGTTTCTGGATGAGAGCAGAGGATTTTTCTTGAAACCCTCCCGAACAACTTGTGGGGATTTAGGTGCTGTTTGATATTTTTTTTAGGCTTTCTGAGACACAGACTCAACTAATCTCTGCAATTCTCCAGCTGTGATCCTTGGAGAGTCTTTGGCCACTCAAACTTTCCTCCTCACTTTTCCTCCTCACCTTTAGACATATGTCCTCTTCCAGGCAGATTTGTAACATCTTTAGTTGATTGGAACTTCTTAATTGGTCCTGTTTGTTGCTGCCGCGTTGTTTGAGCTAGAGCTCCGTCGAGCTGATTCCTAATTGTTTGTTTTTGCCTCGTAAAATCTAACTTATAATCTATCACTCTTTCTTTTTCGGTGGGGGAACACATCCCCAACATTATTTTATATAAAAAACATTTGGATTACCTTGATATCGCTAGTTTTATCCGACTTCCCGAACTTTCGCTACTAGCTTTAGCCCGTTAGCATTAGCGGCGTGCCACGCCCACGCTACGCTAGCGTTTGTACTCTTCTCTCTCACAATATTATTGTTTCATCTAAGTTACTCTAATGGCGAGTGTATTGGATGTTTCTCTACCTTTGTGTGCAGGTGAGGACACGTTTGAGCTGCATGCGGTGCAGTTGGAACTGGAGGCCGTGGAGCGGCAGATCCGGATCCTTCTCGAGAAGCAGGCCGAGTTACGCGAGCGGCAGACAGCGCTGGAAACTTCTCGCGCTGACGCTCACCAACCCTCGGTAAGTTTGCAGCGCGATATTAACACTCCTGCCTCCTCTACGCCGTGTGTTTCTCTGCACAGGGCCCGAGCACCAAGAACGCGTTCATCCCAGCCCTCGTTCACTCCGGCGCCGTCACACCAGGGACCTTGGGTGCTTCAGCAGCGGAAGACGCGAGCCAGGCCTCGGACCAGGACCTCTCCTCCGCCGCCCCCGGTCTTCGACGTCTCGACACGGAACCGCTTCTCCCCTCTTCGCGAGGCAGAACGCGACGCCGTGGTCATCGGAGACTCCATCGTCCGCCACGTCCACGCTACCACAGCCAAAGGTAAGGTGCGCAGTCACTGTTTTCCTGGTGCTCGTGTTCTCGATGTCTCTGCGCAGATTCCCGCGATCCTCAACGGTTTTGAGACCATCGGAGCTGTAGTGCTGCACGCGGGGGTGAACGACACCAGGCTGCGGCAGACGGAGGTGCTGAAGCAGGACTTCAGAAGCCTGATCGAGACGGTACGAGCCACATCGCCCGCGACGAAGATCATCGTGTCCGGACCGCTTCCGACGTACCGACGAGGACATGAAAGGTTCAGTAGATTATTTGCTTTAAATGAATGGTTGATGTCTTGGTGTAATGAACAGAAGCTGCTCTTTGTAAATAATTGGAATCTTTTCTGGGAGCGTCCTAGGCTTTTCCGTGCTGATGGCCTGCACCCCAGCAGCATCGGAGCTGATCTTCTGTCAGAGAACATCTCCAAGACGCTTCGCACCATATGACTAGTAAGTCAAACCTCAAATCACAGCCTGTGTTCTGCCCACTTCATTGATAGAAATGTGAGTGTAGTACAGTCTATAGAAACTGTGTCTATTCCCCGAATAGTGAGGTTTAACAATAAAAATAAAGGATCTAGAAAAAACCTAATCGTGATCAAACCAGATTTTTGTAAAATTACTGAACAAAAACAATCTCTAAAACTAGGGCTACTAAACATTAGATCGCTGACACCTAAGGCAGTTATCATAAATGAAATTATCACGGATAATAATCTTGATGTAATTTGCCTTACTGAAACATGGCTTAAAGCAAATGATTATTTTGGTCTTAATGAGTCTTGTCCTCCTGGCTACCGTTATAAAAATAAATGCCGCCTGATTGGCCGTGGCGGTGGTGTAGCAACAATCTATAGAGAGATACTTAATGTTACTCAGAGAACAAACTACAGGTTTAATTCATTTGAAATTCTTATGCTAAATGTTACACTCTCAGATATAAGTAAAAAGTCGCTACTATCTCTTGCTTTGGCTACCATTTATAGACCTCCAGGGCCTTATGCTGATTTCCTAAAAGAGTTTGCAGACTTTCTCTCAGACCTATTGGTCAACGTTGATAAAGCGCTGATTGTTGGAGATTTTAACATTCATGTAGACAATACAAATGATTAGGGGCTGCGTTTACAGATTTACTAAACTCATTTGGGGTCGAACAAAACGTCACTGGACCCACTCACCGTCTTAATCATACTCTAGATTTAATTATATCACATGGAATAAATCCTACTGATATAGAAATTCTACCGCAAAGTGATGACGTCTCTGATCACTACCTTGTAACATGCGTACTGCATACTGATGATATTTGTCAAATTGCGCCACGATATCGACTAGGCAGAACAATTCTCCCGACAACTATAGATAAATTCACAAATAATCTGCCTGATCTGTCTCAGCTGCTCATCGTACCCAAACACGCAAATGATCTTGAGGAAATGACTAGCAGTATGTGCACCATTTTTACTAGTACATTAGATACTGTTGCACCGATGAGATTAAAAAAGGTTAGAGAGAAAAATACTGTTCCATGGTACAACAGTATTACTCGCGCTATGAAAAGAGAAACTCGTAATCTAGAACGCAAATGGAGACAAACTCGTTTAGAGGTCTTCAGAATCGCATGGAAAGACAGTTCATCCCGCTATAGAAAGACTCTAAAAGCAGCCAGGGCTGAGCATCTTCGCAAACTTATAGAGAATAACCAAAACAATCCACGGTTCTTATTTAGTACAGTAGCTAGATTAACAAATAAACAGATATCACCAGAACAAAATGTTTCATTACAGTTTAGTAGTGATGACTTTATGAATTTCTTTAATGAAAAAATCGAAAGTATCAGAAATAAAATTGTAAATGTACAACCTTTGACAGATTTTTGATTCAGCCTCAATTATCGCCCCTCAAGAACAGTTGCAGTGCTTTACAACTATAGGACAGGAAGAGCTAAATAAACTTATTACTGCGTCTAAACCAACAACATGTTTATTAGATCCAATACCCACTAAACTACTGAAAGAACTGTTACCTGTAGCAGAAGAACCTCTTCTCAATATTATCAACTCGTCTTTATCTCTAGGTCACGTCCCACGATCGTTCAAGCTAGCAGTTATTAAGCCTCTCATTAAGAAACCACAATTAGATCCAAACATATTAGCAAATTACAGACCCATTTCAAATCTTCCATTTATGTCTAAAATACTAGAAAAAGTAGTGTCGGTCCAATTGTGCTCCTTCTTGCAAAAAAACTCTATCTATGAAAAATTCCAGTCAGGATTCAGGTCTCATCATAGCACAGAAACTGCGCTCGTTAAAATTACAAACGACTTGCTTCTAGCTTCTGACCAAGGCTGTGTCTCAATACTAGTGTTACTTGATCTCAGTGCTGCGTTTGACACTATAGATCATATAATACTCTTAGATCGACTACAATATTACACTGGTATTCAGGGACAGGCATTACGGTGGTTTAAGTCGTACCTATCAGACCGTCACAATTTTGTTTATAAACGGGGAAAAATCTAAGATAACGATAGTAAACTATGGAGTGCCGCAAGGATCTGTGTTAGGCCCTCTGCTATTTTCAATTTACATGCTGCCACTCGGCAATATTATAAGAAAACATGGAATTAGTTTCCACTGCTATGCCGATGATACTCAGTTATATATTTCATCACGACCAGATGAAATCTCTAAATTATCCAAACTGACAGAGTGTGTTAAAGAATTAAAACATTGGATGACTAGTAATTTTCTTCTATTAAATTCAGATAAGACTGAAGTATTACTTATTGGACCAAAAACCTGTACACAGAATCTCTCAGACTACAATCTGCATTTAGAAGGATGTACTGTTACTCCATCCTCGACAGTTAAAGACCTGGGTGTTATATTAGACAGCAACTTGTCCTTTGAAAATCATATTTCATATGTTACAAAAACAGCCTTCTTTCACCTCAGAAACATTGCTAAAATACGGAATATGTTATCTATTTCTGATGCAGAAAAGTTAGTTCATGCTTTCATGACGTCTCGACTAGATTACTGTAATGCATTATTAGCTGGTTGTCCTCCTGCTTCAAAATGCAGCTGCTAGAGTTCTTACCAGGTCAAGAAAATATGATCATATAACACCAATCTTATCATCTCTACACTGGTTACCTATTAAGTTCCGTATCGATTATAAAGTATTGCTAATGACCTATAAGGCTCTAAATGGTTTAGCTCCTGTGTACTTAACCGATCTTCTATCGCCCTACAATCCTTCACGCTCTCTAAGGTCACAAAACTCTGGACTTCTGGTTGTACCTAGGATAGCTAAGTCCACTAAAGGAGGGAGAGCGTTTTCACATTTGGCTCCTAAACTCTGGAATAGCCTTCCTGATAATGTTAGGGGCTCAGACTCGCTCACCCAGTTCAAATCTAGATTAAAGGCGCATCTCTTTAGCCAAGCATTCACATAATGCATCTCATACCAGATCAACTGCACATGACTATCTTTGCTTAAAGTTATGAACAGCAGCTACGCTAATTATTCTCCTTTTGCTTTTCTGTTTTACCTCGGGACACCCGCCCTGAGGTGACTAGAGAGTACATCAGCTTCAGTTTGGATCCAGCCTCTTAAGAAGACCTCAGATGACCATCACCTGTGAAGAGACGGCGCCAGCTCCTGCGAGGACTTCAGAAGACGCAATCATCTGGATCAACATTCACATTGCACAATCTCTATATCCTAATTTATTGTTAATGTAATTCATTTTCCAGGAGCTCTTTGCTTCTACCTTCAGTTAAACTGCTAACAGTGATTGTAATTAATTACCTAAAGTATATTATTTGCTAACTACATTCTTTAAATTGTAATGTTGACATCCATTTTCTGTAAAGCTGCTTTGAAATGATATGTATCGTGAAAAGCGCTATACAAATAAATTTGAATTGAATTGAATTGAATTGAATTATTGCCCTGATATCGGAAATGGGGATTTTCAATGCTTTAGCTATTTTCTTACAGCCACTTTCTATTTTGTGAAGCTCAACAATCTTTTGCTGCACATCAGAACTATATTCTTTGTTTTTTCTCATTGTGATGAATGATTAAGGGAAGTTGGCCTTTGTGTTTCCTCATGTTTATACTCCTGTGGAAGTCATGGCTGGACAATTTCATGCTCCTAGTCACCCTAAAAAATGTAAATATGAACGGGAATATACTTCAGAGATATTTTACTCATAAGAATTTCTAGGGGTGCCAATAATTGTGGCCAACATGCATTGGAGAAAACGTCTTGGTTACGTATGTAACTCTCATTCCCTGAAGGAGGGAACGGAGACGTACGTCAGTAGTGACCGACGAATTGGGATATTGCTAGAGAGCCCCTATCAGCTTCGAGAGAACTAAAACAAGCCAATGAACATTGGCGTGCGATATTTGCATAATGCGCACAACAGGTGGATAAATAGGAAGCAGATGCAATCGCACTCTGTTTTTCGCTGAGGAGACAACTGGTGTCTGCACTGCAGCGAGGGTACAGAAATTGTGGCGACGGGACGTATGTCTCCGTTCCCTCCTTCAGGGAACGAGGGTTACATACGTAACCGAGACGTTCCCTTTCAGTCGGTCACGTTCGACGTACGTCGGTAGTGACCGACGAATTGGGATCCCAAATAAGTTACGAAACCCCTTCCAGTGCCCAGCGCAAGCTCTAACCACCCGTCGCACCAATGGGATGGTGAAGGGGGCGAGCTTACGCCGAGAGAGTCTACTGCTGTTCCGACATACCCACTAAGTAAACTAGACTACACTGGGAAAGCGAACCCAAGGGGATACTGCGGAGGCCACTACCTACCTTGTGGGGGAGGAGTTTACGTGCACATATGGCTGGCCCGTGGGGCAGTACGCATATGAAGTCCCTGGGATGGTTCCACCTGGGTAGGGGGAGACTCATCTGACAGGTGACAGCAGAGCTGGCTCTGCTAAGAGAAAGAACGGGCTCACCGTAGGGAGTTTGACCGTGGACAATACCCATATGGGACCACTCACGTAGAGGGATCGTAACATATGGAACCCAGCCAACACACAACGTCAGAGCGGATGTTGGCCTGGCATCAGACACTCCGCAATGTCCGAGCCGAAGGGGAAGGCGGAGGCTCACAGGGTTCGGCAACGGGGAACATGACTGCAGTAAGGATGCACGTATCCGGCCCAGAGGGCGGGAATGGCA
>VTFQ01000061.1:0-46705 GCA_036281575.1 Ancherythroculter nigrocauda
GCGGAGTTAAACGCATCATCGTCGCTGAAGGTGATGTAAGTGCGTGAGCACAGAGACCCCGCCCCCTGTGCAGAGGAAGAGGAAGTGGGTGTCGCTTGGGGCGTGTCCTGATCCAGCCTATAACAGGAGACGGAGAGTCAAACTATCAGGTGTCTTAATTATTAGAAGCAGTGTTGATATCGTTAGTTTTAATATTGTGCAACTAAAACTATAGTATATATACATACACACATGCATATAAAGCTGAAATAGAATATATATTTGATGAAATGCTGCATTGGCAACTGACTGAAATAAGATTAAGTTGACGTTAAAATTGCTGACTGAAAACTGAAACTGAAAAAAAAAAAGAAAACTATTTAGAAATATTTTTTAAAACTAATAAAAATAACAAAAGCACACAAAATTACTCATCCATCTATCCATCCTTCTATCCATCAATCTTTCTATCAATCACTCATCCATCTATCATCCATCTAATCATCATTCCATCCATTTTTCTTTCCTTTTTTCAATCATCCATCCATCCTATCCATCCATCCATCTATTATTCTATCCATCAATCCATCCTTCTATCCATCCTTCTATCAATCATCCATCCATCTATTATTCTATCCATCCATCCATCCTTCTATCAATCCTTCTATCCATCCATCCCTTTATCAATCATCATCTATCTATCCATCTATTCATCATTCCATCCATTCTTCTATCCTTTTTCAATCCATCCATCCTTCTATCCCACTATCTATCTAACCATCTTTCCATCTATCCTTCTATCCATCATCTATCCTTCCATCATCTATCTATCCATCATTCTAACATCCTTCAATCCATCATCCTTCTTTTATCTATATCTATCTATCTATCCTTCTATCAATCCATCCATCCATCTTTCTATCAATCACTCATCCATCTATCCATCCATCTATTCATCATTCCATCCATCTATCCTTCCATCATCCATTTATCCATCCATCTATCCATCTATCTATCTATCTATCTATTATTCTACATCCATCCATCCATCCATCCATCCATCCTTTTATCAGTCCTTCAATCCATCCATCTATCTTTCTATCAATCACTCATCCACCCATCTATTCATCCATCCATTCTTCTATCCATCTATCCTTCTTTCAATCATCCATCCTTCTATCCATCCATCCATCTATCCATCCATCCTTCTATCTATTATTCTATCCATCCATCCATCCATCCTTTTATCAGTCCTTCAATCCATCCATCTATCTTTCTATCAATCACTCATCATCCATCTATTCATCATTCCATCCATTCTTCTATCATCTATCCTTCTTTCAATCATCCATCCTTCTATCCATCCATCCTTCCATCATCCTTCTATTTATCCATCCATCTATCTATCTATTCATCTATTATTCTATCCATCCATCCATCCTTCAATCCATCCATCCATCTATCTTTCTATCAATCACTCATCCATCCATCCATCCATCCATCCATCCAACCATTCATCATTCCATCCATTCTTCTATCCATCTATCCTTCTTTCAATCATCTATCCATCCATTCATCCTTCTATCAATCACTCATCCATCTATCCATCCATCTATTCATCATTCCATCAATCCATCCATACTTCTACCCTTCCATCCTCCCATCCATCCATCCATCCATCCATCCATCCATCCTCCCATCCATCCATCCGTGTTAAACTATTTGGAAATCCCTGAAACAGTACATTAGTTTACACACATCTAACTCTCATCTGTCAGTGAAGTGACAGCAGCTTTCCAGTAATATCAGTAAAGCATAAACAGGTTTTTTGTGTCACTCATAATTATAATGATTAATTACAGTTCACTATGATGTACAGAATATATTTACCCTTCCACATCCACGTTCTCCTCCTTCATGTGAGCGTCAGGCATCAGCGGCATCAGCACTGAGTGATAGCGGATCGTCGGCCCTTCAAACCTTCTCTTCTTATGGACCTGCTTCTTCTTATCCGCCTCTAAGCGCTCATAGTTCTCTGAGGAACACACACACACACACACACTTATACTATGATCTGAACTCATGTGATATTCTCGTGAGGAGTGGACCGTTCTGTACCCAGCGATCTCAGGTTGAGCTCAGCGGTGAGTTTGGCCTCGGCGAGCAGCTCGTCCTGCGTTAGCACTCGATCACTCGACGCGCCTTTCCTCTTCCGCGGCGCTTCCTGCTGCCGCTCCTGGAGACGCTCGTTCGTCTTGCGCGTGTGTTCACTCGTCGACTTACGCACCGACTTACGCACTGAAACACAGCGACAAGAACAGCGTTACTGGTTAATTCTGATGAACAATATATTTTTAAAGCATTCATTAATCTTTGTTTTGTTATTTAGTAAAATTATGTTAGTTCACTGTGTTAACAAATACAACCTTGATTTTAAAAATGTATTAGTAAATGTTGGAATCACCACTGACTAAAATTAATAAATGCCGTAGAACGATTGTTCATTGTTAGTTCACGTTAACAAATGAAAGCTTATTTATTTAACTCAGTTATCAGTTTCCACACCTTTTTGAGCAATAAATTTTAACTGATTTATAACTTATTCTTCCATGTTTTCCATTAACGAAAGAACCCTGATTATTGTGTTTTATTTTTGATATTATAAATGCTGGTTAAATCAATCATTACTAGTACAAGTGTGATCAAACCTCGAACACTAGCTGTTAAATTTTAATGAACATGTATGAACATTTTCATAAAATAACATTAACTGGAATGAAATAATTAAAAATCTTAATTTCAGCTAAGGCAACATTTCTCATTTTCATTTAGTTTAACTTGATGTACTAAAATAACTAAAACTGAAATAAAAAATAAAAATATCATATATTATAATATTTATATAATATTTAAAAAAAACACACTAAGTCTGTCACGATTATGAATTTTGTACTGACAAGTAATTGTCAAAAAATATTTGTGATTAATTTTATTCAGCAATTTTATAAACATTTATATAATAAAATACAACATAATAAAATAGGCACATATGATTTACTTGTGTTTTCAAAATAATACTATATAACTAGTTACTTAACATATAGTATAATAATTATTAATATAATAGCAATATAACTTCCCTTATTTGGATAACAAAGGTTAATTGAGATTTAAAAATGTACATTATTGCAGTTATCTCAAATATTTGCGATGAGATTAAATAACCACGATTAGAAGATTAGTCAATAATTGTGACAGGCCAAATTATTAGAAATTTTAAAAAAAATTACAATAAAATATAATATTATCACAGTGATATGGGTGTGTGTGTCTCACTTTCTCCAAACTCCTGCAGCTCTTGAATGATGCGCCTCTCAATTTTGGGTCGTTCAGTCTTTAATTCTTCAGTCACTCGCTTGACTTTGGGCTTCGAGACCTTCAGAGGCTCCTGAAACACACACACCACACCACACACACACACACGTGAGCAGACGTGTTGATGCCGATGAATCCTGTCATATGAGTGTGTGATGATGTCTGACCTTGTACGCTTTAGTGACGACGCGGCTCTTCCTGCGCGGGCGTCATCTTCCTGGTCGCTGTCGGGCTCGTTCCTTCATCAATGTCAAAATCACTGTCCACCTCATCCTCAGTGTCTGAGTGATCGCCTCTGTACTCGTCATCACCTGACTCCTGCTCAACACACACACACACACACACACACACACACACACACATCATGTGTTATTGTGTATTTATATTGAAAGAACTGCAGATAATAGAATAAAACTGTAGAAGAAGATATTCAGTCACACAAGCTGATTTTCTTTCCATACACATATACACATACATACATATATATATATATATATATATATACACTGCCGTCCAAATGTTTGGAAACACCCCTGGCAAAGTGTGGTTTTGGACGATATCAGCAAAAATCCTTATTTTTTGGTGCAAATACATTACAGTAACTCAACATTATCATTGAAGACCAGCAATAATAATTTTCATTTTGATTACATAATAATGGCAATATATACATGTCAAAGTCAGTCATGCCCCTTTGCCAGCTGTGATGCTGGTTACTGGTTTAAACTTGGCCCAGGTTTGTAACAGATTTTTGGGTCAGCACACCTTAATAGCTTCAACTATTGATTGCCAATTAAGTTTAGAATACAATGAACCAATCAGAACCCAGTTTAGGTCAGATAGCTGCTAATGCTGGATATTTTGATGAATCGAAAGTTTAAGTTTTTTCTATGTATAAACTGTTTATGTAATAAAATATGTTTTCGTAGTTTGTGTTGTCCCTTATCAGTGCAAAATTATCACAAATTAAAAGGATTCATGCCAATATTGTCCAAAACCCCACTTTTCTAGGGCGTTTCCAAACTTTTGGGAGCAGTGTGTGTATATATACACATATACACACATATATAGATATATACATACACACACATATATATATATATATATATACACACACACACACACACACACACGTTATATATATATACACATACACTCACATTATATATATATATATATATATATATATATATATATATATATATATATATATATATGTATATGTATATATATATATATATATATATATATGTATATATATATATATATATATATTATATATATATATATATAATATTAATATAATATATATATATATATATATATATATAATATATATATATATAATATATATTATATATATAGTATATATATGTATATATATATATATATGTGTATATATATAATATTATAATATATATATATATATGTGTATATATATATATTATATATATATATGTTATATATGTATATATATAATATATATATATACACACACACACACATACACATATACATATATATATATATATATATATATATATATATATATATATGCACAATATATATATGTATATAGTATAATACTGACGTCATTGAATCCTCCATATGTGGTCTTGTAAAACTCATCTTCCTCTTCAGCGTCCAGTAGTTTCGACATGCGGTTTCCCGCAGTGCTGCGCTGCTCTCTGCTGTTCGCTAAACTCATTTCTACAGTAATGATCAACTCTATAATACTCTGTTTAATTTCTATCGTTTACTCTCAGTGTAAATACACGCTACAGTTGATGAAGGAAGACACTTTTCTCCTCCCCGGCTGTAAATATGCGCACAGAGCATAAAGTCTGAAGAAAATAATATCAAATCCCTGACAAAATCACGTTTATAAATGAAAATGTTAAATGTTAAATGTCAAAACACAACGCTGATGAGCACAACACAATGAGAGCAGGGAAACCTCACTTCCGGTGCACCAGCATTTACAGCTCGATACTGACACCGTCTGGACTGGAGGACCTAAACAAACACAAACACAGTCCGGATAGACACTAACGCAGTGTTAATAATTGATTATTTCAAACTTAATATTGGTTAACTGAAATGTGTATTAACGAATCCTAACATGGACACTGAGATCTGCACGTGACATTTCAAGAGTCACACTTACTGGCATTCCAAAGCCACGTTTTTTTCCCAGAGCAATGCATGTCCAGCAATGATGGGAAAACAAACAAACAAACAAAAAAATCCCATTTCATAGTGTCATCATGCCCATTATTTATTTATTCATTTGTTTTGAAAGTGCTTTTCATTTCTAGACGTTCCTGAATCACGTGTTTCAGGGTGATATCACATGTCATCACGTGTCAGAAAGCATGCAGTACTTTTTAATTGGCACATTTAAAAGAATCTGAAATATGTGTATGCAAATACTCATGTAAAATAAAAAGATATCAAATAATAACATTGATGTGAGTGAATAGTCATGATATCTGTGATGTTCTGTTTTATTTGTTGTGTGTATTGGCTGGTGCTGCACTAACTAACATGTGCCTGACATCTCAATTCTCACAAAAGACACGTTCTGTTTCCTCGTGCCATTCCGAGTTCATTCTTTTAAGGACGCCCAGGATATCCGTGTCCACACAAGAATGCAAGTCCATTCTTTGCATTTATAGAACTGAGAAACTGAAGTTCTTCCTGGATTCTTCAAGTGCTTTCATTGTTGAGCAGAAGTTCAGGAATCTAAAATATGAACAAGCATCTCATCTTTGAGCTCCATAAGATGGCAGCAAACAAACATGCCTGTCAACATCAGTGAACTTTCATTAGTCTCAATTCAATACACATTAGGAGAGTATTTGAAGCAGTTAAAAGCCTGATTTTATTCATTTAACAATGAATAAAGTTAATTTATGTATTTACAATGCTTTTTTGTTGCAGGTCAGTGTTAAAGTCCACATGAAAGTATATATCTGAGTGAAACTGCTTTGCAAACAAGAGCAATTGTAGGGCGGGGCTTGGTTTTGTCTGTGGGGAATTGATTGGAAGGTTGTGGTTTGCTATTGGTGGATCTCATGTGAGTGACAGGTTGCCCCACCCATGTCATAAGAGAAGAGATGGAGAAGATATTCTGATTCAAGATTATGAGGAACATGAATTTAAAACAATAATGATGTGCACTGATAAATCATTTACGTTAAACACTAAAGCATTAGCCTGTTCCAATTTAAAAAATAGAATCAATTTTGATTTCATGGTGACTTTAACTCTAACATGTGTTGCTAGGATTCATGTTTTGTGCTATTGTTTTCTGTGTTTAAATGCAAATTAGTTTAGGATAATTTCCAATAAAAGAATTGATTGAACAGATTCAAACAGACTCAGACCACCATGTTCAAACCACCATGATGACCAAATGTTGAAGAAACATTCATATTTGTTGTTTTTGATATATTAAAGGGTTAAACTTCATCACAGAAGCAGTCGTGAAAGAGTTAACTCTGTCTTTGACATGACGGGATCTTTGGTCGAGGTCTGAACTCTCTTTCATGTTGGAGATCATTGTTGTCATACATGCATTTAGATAAAACTGATTGAATCGAGGACGTGCATCGCAATCTTACACACACACACACACACCCTCAACTGTCTCAGTTACACAAAGACTCAAACACGCCTCAGTCACGTAACAAAACCAACATACCAACACACATATTTTCTAGGTCGCTCTGAATGAAAGTGTTTATATTTGATGTGGAATGCAAATTCATTTACAGCGCCTCTAATGCAAATCAACAGACGCTCTAATCAAATGACCTATGACCCGTCGGTGAAGGTTTATCACTGTCGAATGACTGGGTAATAATAAAACAGCTGGAGAAGCTCAATTAACTCTTTCCCTGCCAGCGATTTTTAAAAGAATTGTCAGTCAGTGACAGCATTTTTGATCATTTTCATAAACTTTCATGGCCCCCAGAATATTTTGTTGTATAAATATCTGAACATGCGATATATCAAAGGAAAGAACAGAGACTCTGCTTTTAAACAAACAAAGATATTTTATTCTAGCTTCATGCATTCTCTTTTTACTAACATTTGAATGTGGGTAATGATGGCCGTGTTAATAATTGATGTGCGTCAGTAATGCTTCTATTGCTTGTTTCTGCTTCTTCGTCTGTGTTCTCCTTCTTCTGTATCAACACTGAGAAGATTCTGTACTCCTTCAGAACTCAAACACACAAACCTAACACGTAAATGAGCGGCAAGAATGCTTTAAAGGTATTCAGTTTTTAGTAGGAAAGGTGTCATTTAAGCGGCCCCTAAAGTAATAAATAACAATTTTTACAACGGAAGTGATTCAATCAAAAAACAAACTTTAGCCCGATAATAATTTTCCTATTGTCACTGTGAAGCTGCTTTGAAGCAATATGTATTGTGAAAAGTGCTATTTAAATGAAGATGTCTTGACTTGAAAATGCGTAACAGCGCCCTCTATCATATAACAGTGAAAACATGGAAAGTTGGAAAATTCCATCAATGGTGTGGAAAGAGATAAAAAACGAATGCTTATTTTAATTAATACGGAGCCCTGCACATGACATGCAAGAGAAAAATTAAATTGTGCACACAGTTTATAAATCGAGGGAACGAAATAGTAAATCGTGCGCACGATTTAAATTTTTTTTCTTGCATGTCATGTGCGGGGCTCCGTAAATTAACACACAGTTTGAAGTAGTTTTATGTATCTTTGAAACTTGAAGTTTAAAGCCCATGCGCTTTCTGGCCAATCAAGAATCATGATTTAGCAGATTGCTAGCATGTTTATAGCATGAATAAGCACAATACTAGCATGTATGAGCATGTTGCTAGTCTCTTTCTAGCATAGATTGTCAAATTGCTAACATGTTTTAGTGTTTGTCACGATTGCTTGCATGTTTTTATTTTATATAGCACAAAATGTATTGCTAATACATTTCTATCATGAATTAGCATGCTGCTAGCTTGTGCCTAGCATGAATTAGCACAAAGCTAGAATGTTACATGATTTACCACACTGCTATAATGATGATACTAGCATGATTTAGCACATTGTTGGCATGTTTATAACATGAATAAGCAAAATGTTGCTAGTCTCTTTCTAGCATAGATTATCAAATTGCTAGCATGTTTTAGTGTTTCTCACACGATTGCTTGCATGTTTTATTTTATATAGCACAAAATGTATCGCTAGTATGTTTCTATCATGAATTAGCATGCTGCTAGCCTGTGCCTAGCATGAATTAGCACAAAGCTAGAATGTTGCATGATTTACCACATTGCTATAATGATATGAAACTAGCATGAATTAGTACATTGTTAGCATGTTTATAACATGAATAAGCAAAATGTTGCTAGTCTCTTTCTAGCATAGATGATCAAATTGCTAGCATGTTTTAGTGTTTCTCACACGATTGCTTGCATGTTTTATTTTATATAGCACAAAATGTATCGCTAACACATTTCCATCATGAATTAGCATGCTGCTAGCCTGTGCCTAGCATGAATTAGCACAAAGCTAGCATGTTGCATGATTTACCACATTGCTAGAATGATACTAGCATGAATTAGCACGCTGTTAGCATGTTTATAACATGAATTAGCAAAATGCTAGCATGTATTAGCATGTTGCTAGTCTCCTTCTAGCATATTATCAAATTGCTAGCATGTTTTAGCGTTACTCAGGACTGCTTGCATGTTTTTTATTTTATATGGTACAAAATGTATCACTAGCACGTTTCTCCTAGCCTGTGCCTAGCATGAATTAGCACAATGCTAGCATGTTGCATGATTTGCCTAGAATGATACTAGCATGAATTTGCACATTGTTAGCATGTTTTAACATGCTGCCCACATGATCTACCAGACTCAATAGACGGTATAGGTGTAACTCAGTTTCAGGTCATTTAGTGAACAGTGCAGGAACAGGATAAACAAGTAGAAGAGTTCCATATAACATGCAGATAAGTGACTAGAATGTCTTATCTCTCTAGGGCGCAAAGAGCATGAACACACACACACACACACACACACAGAACTACAGATACACACACACTGTAAACCCCGATAAATTCAGACTACTTAACATTTTTGTAGACACAGATTATCTAAAAAAATTTAAAGTAAAGCAACTCATATTTTTTAAATATCAATAATTATATATAACAAATAAGTGAAACTAAAATTTTTTAATTTTATTTAATGTTTAAGTCAAAATATCATGTCGCCTCTGGCTTGTTTAGTCGGGGACACTTGATATTCAACAATATTACTGATCTGACTGTATGTATCACTGTTTTCTCCAGAGCTGCTGTATCGATAAATTAACTAAATTAATCATTTTTACAATGGAATGAATCAACACTGAACCTACTTAAGCTGCACAATGACACTATTTTCTTCTAGAGCCAAAATTATGATCCAGTTATCACTGTAAAGCTGCTTTGACACAATCTGCATTGTAAAAAGCGCTATATAAATAAAGGTGACTTGACTTGACAATGATACTAAAATAACACTGATTCACGTCAACAATTGTTATTACTATAGGAACATAATTCAAATGTTCCATGAGTGAAACGCGGTTATGAAACACCTGGGTCAGCATGATCTCTGACATCAGTTCATAAGGTCCCTCCGTTACCATGGCAGCAGTTTGTGTTTATGGGTGTGAGCCTTGAAGGGTGTGGGACTTTCACAGAGTCAGCTGAACATGTTATTAAAGATATCAAAACCTGGCTCTAAAATAATGTCTACGAATTTAAAAAAAGTCCAAAGCTGTATATAATATTCAGAAGAGTTTCGGGAAGTACGGCTGAGCATAAAGTGTAATGATTTGTATGGAAAGTCCCAGAAAACACCAAACGGTAATGGCCAGGGCTCGAGTTATGGTAAAATATGAAAATACTCGAGTGTGGAGGTACTTTTTTCTCTTCCTGTTGGCATTCTGCCGAATCCTCTCAAGGGAAAAAGGCCTAAATTTAAGATTGATGTATTTAAATTGCATATAAAATTTCCATACATTTGAATCACACATAAACAAACTAATAAACTTCATGTAATGAATATTTCAGACGTTCATAAATGTACTAATAAACTGAATGACTAGGTTATATATTTATCGTCAATAAACATACATTTTAAGTGAATATTGCTTGTTCATATTTTAACCACGTTCATAAAAGTTATGAAAACATCCTTTGAAAGTTCATAACATCCGTTTTTAAAATGTTTTAAAAATGTTCACTTTTGAATGAATGTTCTGAAACAAGTAGTAACATATAAAAAAAATTAGACATACATTAAACTAAAATGTTTCAGGAAAAATGCTCCATGAATGATGTATAAATAATGTTTTATGCTAACATTTGCTAGAACATTATTAAAGACCAGATAACTTTGAACAAATGTTCTATTAATGTTACTGGAAGAATGTTTGTTTGAGAGAAAATCAGGCCTAGAGGCAGCATATAAAAAGAAAATAAAATAGGGCCAATAACAGAACCCTGGGGAACCCCACAGGAAATAGGTGGTGTAGATGAAATAAAGTCATCAAACCCTGAAAATGATCTGTTCGCAAGATAAGAGCTGAACCACTTTAAAACTGTCCCATGGATCCCAACCATATGGAGAAACGCTTTATGAGAATCACATGGTCTGCTGTATCAAATGCTGCACTCCAATAAAATCAGGGCTGCTGAAGTGCCTGAATCTCTGATGATACGAAGATCATTTACAACTCTGAAAAGTGCTGTGAGCCACCCTAAAACCACACTGAAATTATCTAGGACCTCATTGTTTCCTAAAAATGGCATTAAAAATCAAAAGCTGACAGTACATAAACTGTGTTTCTGACAAATGTTTGGCACGTCTGGATGAGATGCTCACAATTTGGTTCAGTTAACTTTTCACCAAACATCTAGATCTGTAAAGGGTTAGTTCACCCAAAAATTAAATATCTGTCATTAATTATTCACACCCGTAAGACATAAGACAAGATATTTTTGATGAAATCTGAGAGACTCGTCCATAGACAGCAATATAATCAACACTTTCAAGGTCCAGAAGACATCGTTAAAACAGTCATGTGACTGCAGTGGATCAACCTTAATGTTATGAAGAGACGAGAATACTTACTAAAAATAACCACTTTATTCAACAATCTCTTCTCTTCTGTGTCATTCTCATATGTTGTTTACGTCAGAACGGCAACTCATTATTGGTCGGCTCCTGCGTCAGGATCACACGCATGCGTCGGCTGATCACGTGATCAGCTTTGGCCAATACAAAATTATCTTAATGAAGATGAATGGGTGTGGAACGACATGAGGGAGAGTGATTACTGACAGAATTTTCATTTTGGGGTGAACGAACCCTTTAAAGGGGATCAGGCCTTTGCTGTCGTGAGTCGAGGCTTTGGAAGAGTCTGTCGTGTGAAATTAGAGCAGTCACATCTATAAACACATTCAAAGCTGGTGTTAGAAACTACTTCTTGTCATTAGCCTTTAAGGAGTTGGGCTATATGAGTGTGTTTTAGTTTAGTTTAGTTGTATGAGGTTGTATGTTGATTGTGCAGTTGTAAAGTGCTTTATAAATAAAATGACTGTTTATGTTAAAACTGTGATGGAAATTTTATACTCAATTTAAGTAGGTCTAAATATTTTTAAGCATCTGCACAATTAACAAAACTAAAATTAACCCTGTTTTTCCACGTTTTTCGAGGTCACTGATCCCCGACCCTTCTGTGTGTCTGAGTGATGAGTGCATGATCCAGAAACGTTTTTTATTCACTAAAGGCTTGATTTCTGAAATGTCGATTCATTGTCAGAGGAGGACGGGCTCTGGTTCCTCTCTGGGCTTTTCCTTTCGTGTCTTTCTGCTCGTCTGACGCTCATGTGAATGTGGGTCATTAGGTCACGCTCCTGATTTCACTTCCTGTGTCTCACCACTGCCGTTTTAGTTTATTTTTGAATTATTTTTAATGCTAATTTTAGTTTAATTTTTTTTGTCATTTCGTTACATTCGTTTTTTATTATTTATTTTTATTTCAGTTTTTGTTTTTAATTATTTCCAGTTAAAAGTTTTAGTGCTTCAACTTAAACTTATTTCAGTTTATCGCCAAGGCAACATTTATAATTTTAATTTAGTTTAAGTTTTTTTCAACTGTTTGTTTTGTTTTATTTCAACTTTATTAACAGAAATGTTTTAATAGGATAATAACCCTGTGTGTCACTAGCTGTGTTTCCATTACCCTTCAAATTGCGCGAATTGAAATTGAAAATACGCCCAATGGAAACAATTTCGCAAAAACTCCCATATATCGCAAAAAAGTTTAAGTGGCTTTCCTTGCCATTAATGCTTGGATAACACGTCTACGTCTCCTATGATTATAAATAATGGCCAGTGCAGTGGCTGCGATATACTTAAACCTACTAACATCCGTCGCCATGATTTTTGGAATGACTTATTGCAAGAGGAAAGTTTTAGTCGCATAACATCAGTTTCAAGAGAAACGCCGTCATTTCGCAATAGTTTTTTTATAGATTTTTAGAAAACATCGCAAAAGTTTTGCGCAAATCTGTAATGGAAAAGCGGCTACTGGGACTGTACGACTGTCGTTCTTCTGTGCAACACAAAAGAAGATTTTCTGAAGAACATTGAACATTACACTGGAGCTCATTGAGTTTTACTGTATGAACCAAAAACACTGAGACATTTTTCAAAATATTGTCTTTTTTGTTCATGAGTTGATGACAGAATGATTTTTAGGTGCACTAAACTCTTAAACACACTCTCACACACACACAACATAAATGTTATCAGATGCTGGTGAATCAGCCTGGAATGATGTGGGATGAGGAACGGTTAAACAGGTAAACTGACACGTCGAGTGTAAAATAAACCGTAAGGTCACTGCAGGCTGGTGCGCCATTCACAAGATGCCTTTTAAACAGAATTCAGTTCCTGAATTTGTTGAGTTTGAAATTAAGGAAGTATAAAAGGAAATAAAATAAATTTAAATTCATATAATAACCCCCAAGTGTTGTTATTAACAAGAAAAAGAAAAGTTGAACAAACACTGAATGTTGGCTTGACAGCCTCATTTGAACATTATTGACATCTGAATCTGCATTAAACTCAATATGAACCGTTTTCATCATTCATCTACAGATTCAGGCAGCAGAACTCACTCACTTCCAATCATTTATTCACTTTTGGAAAGATCTTTTGGCAGCATTTTACAATAAAGTTCTCACAAACACACTCTAACCACACACCACACACACACACACTCGACCTTTGTCAGCTGACTTCTGGGAAACTTCTGTTTGTTTTTTCCATTTAAAGTTCATGTTGCTAGGGGAAGGCAGAACAGCCGCAGCCAATCAGAGAGCAGCAGGAAGTGAAGGCATGTGTGCGATCTGTCGCTCAGACATTTAACAGCAGCGCTGGAAACTTCACATCACCTCATTCATTACCCATGATTCCCAACGTGCGTGTGCAGACTGATCCGTACAGCTGAAGTTTCTGACACTGGTTAAAATTCCAAACACATGCATCTTCACGCTGAAGTTATACTGCGGTAACAGTGGGTGTTTAAAGTTAAAAGTCTGACTGCATGAGCGAGAAGAGACGTGTGGGCAGAAAACATCCAAAATACACATTTAGGTGTTTGTTTTATTGCACTTCATCTGTGAGGGCGGAGAGTTTGAGTCATCAGTTTTATTCATGTCTATATTCTGAAGGGTTGCTCATATATCATTTACCTGATTTATACAACATCTTACTCCTAAAACATGTGGAAAATGGACTGCTGATTTATGGAGTGATAAACAGAGAAATACAAAATCTCCTCTGGAAAAACCCTCTAAATGTCAACAAAATCAAACATGAATGTATCCAGTGTTCTGATTTCTGTTCTGGAAATTTATGTGCATATTTAATTATATAATGCCTCACTTGCATATTAAACTTACAAAATAATACAAAAATAATTGCCTTATTGTACGGTGATTAATCAGCACCATCAGAGACTGATGGTGATTTCTATTATTATGTTTTAAGTAGAGCCTGCGATTAGGTTTATGATTGGCTTTTAAGACTATAATAAATTTATTTAATAGCTGTGCATGCTATATCACAGTGATAGTCTCTTTGTTAGAAACTTCAGTACATGCATGTGTGCTTTTGTTAACTAACTTGAAAATAGAAACATATATGTGTTTATACTGCATGAGTAAATATACTATTCATGCCATTCCATTTCTGATCACATATACATCTATATATTGTGAAGTATATTACTGAATAAAATTACATACATTATGATATATTAGTAAATATTTTCTCATATTTTTCAATAGTGGCAATTCCTTAAGTATTATTCAATATATTTGCACAATATATTTTCTATATATTTTAAGAACTTTTGTGAAATGTAAATGACTTCCTCACATCTGAGTTTTCCCAGCGGATACAGTTATTGACAGATGAAACTAAACAAACGACTTGAGTAAAGAAAGAAACGCGAGAGCAAACAGGTTATATAAGCCGTGCTGCGGGGGGAAGGGCAGCGTTCATGGATGAGCTACTTCCTGTTTTCATCTGTTTGATCTGAAGTTCAGCCGCAGAAACAGACAGAAAGAGAAAGAGAGAGAGAGAGACTGATGCAGTTATTCTGTATATGATGTTTGTGCTGCTGACCGTACTCGAGGAAATGCTTTGAGTCTATCTGGGCACACACACACATGAACACACACTGACACACACTCACACCCACACACAGTTTTCTCAGAAATGTTTGTGGTGTGTTGATGTGTCAAGAGATCTGCTGTGAAACACACGCTGATGGAGCAGCAGAGCTGTGAGTGTGTGTTTCTCACCCAGAAGACAGTTTCTTGCTTTTGTATGACAGTTTTCTTCAAGCATCGTTCAATTCTGAAGCCAAAACTCTCACACAGTCTGCATTACCAACATGAATCTCACTCTGACCAACAAAACACTTCATAAATGTCTCAAAATAAGCATAATAAGCTCATTTTTTCTACATCTTTACATATAGTAATTTACTTGCAAAAAATACATTTGAAATAAATTATTTATTTGTTTGAAATAAAAAACAAAACAAATTCCTCATGCAGTAATTACAAAAACAAAAACAAACAAGCAAAAATCCACAGCATGTATTATAATCCCATAGGTCAGTATTGTGTGGATTTTGTGTTTCCTCTGGGATTCCCCTCAATCCAAACACATACAGGACAGGTGAACTGGAGAATTAAAGTTTGCCTGTAGGTGTGTGTGTCATATGGACCATCATCTTTCCAGGGTATTCCAGTATCCGAGACACTGGGAACTCCAGTCTCCTACACGGGACAAGAGGTTTGGAAAATGGATGGATGGATGGATGTTAGCAATTAAAAAAATATATATATTTATGAGGAATAAATTAGATTTTCTTTTCTACAGCTTGCATCTTATTTTGCAGGTCTTTATAAATTGTGAGTGTGTTGTGCAGAGCTGCTGTTGTGTGTGTGTGTGTGTGTATGTGTGTGTCTGTGTGTGTTGATTCTGGTGCAGCACAAACCGCACACAGCAAAAGTATGACATTTATCATCTCGTTGTGTGTGTGTGTGTGTGTGTGTGTGGTTTGTCATCTGGTTCAGTGTGCAAGTCAGCAAATATAGAACGCTCATACACACATTTCGTTTGATGTGTTGCTTTCTGCATCTCTGGTTGACAGCGGATGATGAGATAAACACACACACACACTTACACACTCATTCTCACACAAATAAAACTACACAAACATCCCAGCTAACAGGGAACGTTTCCATAACGTTTCTTAAAGGTTATGTAAATGTTGGGACAAAACATTCTTAAAGTCATGTTTATGGAAACTTTTTATAGCATTATTAATCTTTGACACGCTCTTGTTGAGAAGAAACTTTCTTGGAACATCCTTATGATTATTAATATATTTGCTGAATGTTTTTTTTTTTATGTTATCAGAAAACATTGTGACAATAGTGTTTGTGGAACATCCATATGATGTTTGTTTGTTTTAGATGAATGTTCTCATGATGTTAATATAAAATGTTCTTAAAATTAAATTCTTGGAATATTATACATAACTGTTGATGACTAAATCTTGGGAGGAAATGATTTTTGAACATTATTCTTAGAATAATCATTAGAAGGATCAGTGCACAGGAACGTTCTCTCAAGGTTATGAACAAACGTAACATTAATAGAACGTTTGTTCACAGTCATCACAAAACATTTGCTCTTAGCACTAAGAGTTCTCCTAAATGACAGTAAAGTTCTTAGCCAAGAGGCCTTTTTGATGGAGCTGCAGAACACGTTTGTAGGGAAGCAAACATTCATAATTTATTCACACACTTCCAAATGAAACAGTCACAATGATGCAGACACGAAACATTGATATATTCAAATAAAGATTTTAAAGTAGGCTAAGTGTCATTAATTAAACAAGTATATGTTCAGTTAATTGTCAGCTTCTAACATGTCTGCGTCTCGAGAGATTGCAGAATTCAAGCGACAAATTATATTTTATAAACAAAGTTCGGGAGGAGCACGTTCAAACGGTCTATCTAATCATCTCCAGAGGTATATTATATATACAGACGAGAGAAAACTCATTTATAGTGACCTCCACAGTTTTCTGCATCCCTCTTGTGCTGAATTCCAAGCTCCGAATCCTCGATCCCATTGGACAGCACGCCAAATACACATATTTTTTACTCTATTTGATGATTTGAGAAATGTGAACTTGTGAAAAATGCTACAGGTAATCAGACATTATAGTATTAAAGATTTATTTTTGACATTTTATTGTTGATTCAAATCTATAAATCAAATATGTATTGCAGTTATGAAGAAAAGCTTCAGCACTCATTCTCTATCACTATCGCCTCAATAGTGTTCAGTGTCTTTGGGTGGATTGCTGAGGCGGATTGCCGGTAACAACCATTTTAGGATTGTTTGTGATTTGGTCTCAGTGATTTAGAAGTCCTCTTGACTACTCCCAACGTTTCACAGGTTTAGGAGTGAGTTTTAGTGCTTAAATGCTTTGTGTAATACTCTTAAAGAGTCCTAAATTTAGGACTGACACCCATTCAGTGTTGCCAATTTAGGGATTTTGTCACTAGATTTAGTGACTTCCCCACCCCTTTTGAGACTTTTTTCAAAAGTTTAGGGACAAACCTTATCTAGATTTGCCCATTTATTTCTATTCATATTTATATAGATCAATGAATTTGCTATTATGATGTAATCTAGTGACATTTAGCTACTTTCAAATGAAAGTGCGCCCATTATTTATTTATATGTTTCTCCTAAATCGGCACGTTAGGAGCCACTTTTAGCCTTAAGATGTTTTGTGAATACAGCCTCTGGGGCCGTATTCACAAAACATTTTATCTTACCACTAAGAGTTCTCCTAAATAGCAGTAAAAGTTCTTAGCTAAGAGTTTTCTCTTAAAACCTATTAACAAAGCTGCTGAGACCAACTTTTACTAAGGAATAGACTGAAGTCTTAAGCTAAGAGTAAGGGCGGGGTTGACCTCGTTGCTATGGAGTAAACACACAGTGATTGGCTGATGGGGAGGAGTCAGCGATTTAATCATAGAAACATTGTAGAATGAGGTGTCATGTTTCCATATTAAAATAAAGGTTTAAAAATACAAATATTGCCCTATTCAAAATAAAATGTTGCCATATTGTTGCCATAAAGTTTTTAAAATATAGGCTAAGTGTCACTAATTAAACTAGTATATATAATGAATATAATGAAAGTGGTGCAGTTCAAGGTTCCTTATATGACTTTAGGGGGACGTTCCATTTTGGTTATTTTATGGTCAAAAAAAGAACGTTACAAAGAGAATATTTGGGACATTAACAGAACGTTCCCACACGGTCCTCTGTTGATCGTTTAATAACGTTCCATTTTGGTTTTTTATGGTCATGCATGAATGTTACAAAGAGGACATTTGGGAAGTTAACAGAATGTCCTATAGTGATAGTCCCCTCAACATTCCTAGAACGTCCTGAATGTTCCCTGAAGGTCCACCAAATAACGTTCCCCAAACCTTAAAAGAACTCCACATCGTGACCGTCTCTGAATGTTCTGGGAACGTTACTAGGTGACAGGTTACCCCGCTAGAAATTTTACGTTCCAGAACATTCTCAGAACGTCCCCACTGGTGTTGAGTAACGTTCCCATTATGTTCAGAGACGGTCACGATGTGGAGTTGTTTTAAGGTTTGGGGGACGTTATTTGGTGGACCTTCAGGGAACATTCAAGACATTCTCTGAACGTTTAGGGAACCATACTTTATTTGGAAATGTTCTCAGAACGTCCCTGCTGCCCTTTTCAAAAACATGAATTGAAAATTAGAGCTAAATTGACTAATAAAAGTTTTTGTTTCTTTGTTTCTTTCATACACATCTTCTTAATGAGGTGTAGATGTTTTATCAAAATTTATAAATGTCACCGTTATGGAGGTAAGCGCTTGTTTTAGCTGGGCTCCTGACCCTTGACAATTTGACTTTAGTTTTTCTCCAATTGTTGTAACTGTTTTTTCTAAAGCATTTGGTACAATAAAAAATTGTGAAAAAATTAAAATCTGTTCAAATTGGTTTTGGATGCTTGATTATTGATGATGATATAAACTCATACAGTGGTCTTATTCACAAATCTTTGAAAATTGTGTTATCATTCATCTAGACATAATGCAGGATTATGAAAGTTTTTATCCTTATGCAGAAATTATTCAGACAGTATCACGTAGATTCACACAGACATCAAGATTCTGCATATGATCCTCAACAATGGTGACAAAATTTTCAGATAAACACTGAACATCACAAAACAAGCTACAAAAAAGATATTTTAGTGACACCATCGCTGAGGATCATACGCTGATTCATGATGTCTGTGTGAGAAACACTGCTAAAAACTCTGCATAATGTATTAAAAACTAATAAAAAAGGGGGTAAAAACACCTTTAATTAATGCAAAAATGCAATTTAATACACTCAGTTTACATTTTGGTGATGATCAATGAATCAGGACACTCCATGATGATAGCATCACCAGCACAAAACAACCAAATTCATCTGATGAACTAATGTGTTTTGATAACACAGTTAAAGCAGCCAGAGAAAATCAAATGCTAAAAATGGCAAGAATCAAGAGCACATCTAAAGCAAACGCTCTCCTCTATAACGGTGACTTCAAACTTTATTATTTTCTATAAAACACAAACGCAGAAGGCGATGTTCTCGTGACCTTGTTCAACTTTGCCTAAAAGTTCTCTAAAAGTGACAAAAATTCTAAAACTTTACAGAACATTTGGGACAAAAAACGTCCTCTTTTGGTAATGAAAGTGCTGCAGTTTAAGGTTCCTTATATGATTTTAGGGGGACGTTCCAATTTGGTTAATTTTATGCTCACACAAGAACGTTACAATGAGGATATTTAGGACATTAACTGAACGTTGCTACATGTTTTTTTGTTGGTCATTTAATAACGTTCCCGATATGAGTTTAGGGGAACGTTTTATTTTGGTTATTTTATGGTCATGCAAGAACGTTACAAAGAGGACATTTGGGAAGTTAACAGAACGTCCTATAGTGATAGTCCCCTAAACACGTCCTGAATGTTCCTTAAAGGTCCAAAATTTTTTTGACTAACATATTAAAAATATGATTTCAACAGTGCGCCGTCTCTTGCTATAGTTTCATTGGTTATTAAAAAAAAATACTTATTTGTTTTTAATGACAAACCACACTTTTCACACTTTTGATTAAGAATAAACCTCAGGATTAATCTGTGGGGATTCAATGGTATCATCAGGAAAGATGCAATAGATCAATCCCAGTATTTCTCTTGGCTTTTTTCACCATAACAGCTGTGTCTTACAAACACTGAGTTACGACAGCCAGAGAAACACTAATGTTAAAAGTCAAGGTCAAGAGCCCAACTAAAGCAAACACTTTCCACCATGATGGTGACATCAAACTTTATTATTTTCAACAGTATCTCCAGTTTAATAAATACAAATAAATGTATGGTCCATTGCTGCAACGGAGTAAAAAATGCTTGAGAAATTGAAGGCAGTTTCTACATAATGTGAACAAGATTTTTAACATGACTGAACTAAGTACTCAATTTGTAAAACTGAATTACCAATCCTCAAGATTTCTAAGTACTCTGTACTGTGGAAGCTAGTTTTATCAATTCAAAATAATGAGTTAACTTACTTGCTAAATTTAAGGCAATCGGTTTCCTTAAGTTTTTTATGTAAACCCAACAGTTTAATTAAGCTTTCTAAGTAAACTCAACTAATTACATTTTACAGTGTAACGTTCTTTTTTGACCATAGAATAACCAAAAGAGAACGCCCCCCTAAAGTTATATAAGGAACCTTGAACTGCAGCACTTTCATTACCAAAAGAAGACGTTTAAGGAACGTCCCGAATGTTCTGTAAAGGTTCAGAATTTTCATCACCTTTTGAGAACTTTTAGGGAACGTTGCGCAAGGTCCTGAGAATGTTGCCTTCTATGTGGGAGGTTGTCCTGCTAAAAATTTTACGTTCCCAGAACATTCTCAGAACGTCCACTGGTATTAAGAACATTGTCTAGTATGTTCAGTTCAGTAATGTTCAGTTTAATGTCCTAAATATCCTCATTGTAACGTTCTTATGTGACCATAAAATAAACCAAATTGGAACGTCCCCCTAAAATCATATAATGAACCTTGAACTGCAGCTCTTTCATAACCAAAAGAGGACGTTTTATGTCCCAAATGTTCTGTAAAATTTGGTTTGTAATAAGTGAAGATGCAGAGATCTAGAGAGATCTGGGGCCGTATTCACAAAACATCTTAAGGCTAAAAGTAGCTCCTAAATTGCCGATTTAGGAGAAACTCTTAAAAATAATGGGCGTGTCAGTCCTAATTTTAGGAGTCCTACATTTTTGCTCTAAGAGTATTTCACAAAGCATTTTAGCGCTAAAACTAGCTCCTAAATCTGTGAAACGTTAGGAGTAGTCAAGAGGACTCCTAAGTCACTAAGACCAAATCACAATCAGTCCTAATCCACACAAAGACACTGAAAACCATTGAGGGAATAGAGGATAGAGCCTTAGGTGCTGAACATTTTCTTCATAAATGCAATAAAATGCAATGCAATAAAAAAAATGTAATTTATAGATTTGAATCAATGCCAAAAATTAATCTTTAACAAATAAATAAAAAATAAATATTGTCTGATTACCTGTGGCAGTGGTTTACATGGGTTCACACTTACAAATAATTGAATAGAGTAAAAAAAAAAAAAAAAAATATATATATATATATATATATATATATATATATATATATAATATATATATATATATATAATCTCATCTGTGTATTTATTCCTCTTCTCGTGCTGATTAGAAAGACCGTTTGAATGTGTTTCTCCCAAACTTTGTTTATAAAACATAATTTGTCGGTTGAATTCTGCATTCTCTTGAGATGCAGACATCCAAGAGGTGGACAATTAACTGGATAGTTTAATTAGTGACACTTAGCCTACATTTTAAAACCTTTATGGCAAAAATATGTCAACATTTTATTTTGACTGTGGGAACATTTTTATTAAAAAAAAACATTTATTTGAATAGGGCAACATTTGTATTTTTAAACCTTTATTTTAATATGGAAACATGACACCTCATTCTACAATATTTCTATGATTAAATCACTGACTCCTCCCCATCAGCCAATCACTGTGTTTAGTCCATAGCAACGAGGTCAACCCCGCCCTTACTTAGCTTAAGACTTCAGTCTATTCCTTAGTAAAAGTTTGTCTCAGCAGCTTTGTGAATAGGTTTTAAGAGAAAACTCTTAGCTAAGAACTTTTAGGAGAACTCTTAGTGGTAAGATAAAATGTTTTGTGAATACGGCCCCTGTTATTGTTTAATGTGTTTGTGTTATCTGAGTTTATGTGTCACCATTGTGCTGAGGGTAGCTCCTGTGCTTCAGTCAGTGATGATCCAGAAGCACAGATGTTCTGCTGCATGTTGCTTTATTTAAAGACAGTAACTGTGTAGTTACTGATGCAGTGATACAGCAGTTACATTAGCTCATGTGTGTTTTTGTCAGCTAATGATTTAATGCAAGAGATTTGCAATTTAAAGAAAAGGTTTCAAAATATTAATTATGAAAATACCTGTATAGAGCTTTAAGTGAAAATAGTTTTTGTTTGAACAGCCACTTTTATTAGTCAAGTTTTTGACAAGGGCAGCGGGGACGTTCTGAGAACATTTCCAAATAAAGTATGGTTCCCTAAACGTTCAGAGAATGTCTTGAATGTTCCCTGAAGGTCCACCAAATAACATCCCCCAAACTTAAAAGAACTCCACATCGTGACCGTCTGTGAACATAATGGGAACGTTACTCAACACCAGTGGGGACGTTCTGAGAATGTTCTGGGAACGTAAAATTTCTAGCGGGGTAGTGACTTAGGAGTCCTCTTGACTACTCCTAACGTTTCACAGACTTAGGAGCTAGTTTTAGTGCTAAAATGCTTTGTGAAATACTCTTAGAGCAAAAATTTAGGAGTCCTAAAATTAGGACTGACACACCCATTATTTTTAAGAGTTTCTCCTAAATTGGCAAGTTAGGAGCTACTTTTAGCCTTAAGATGTTTTGTGAATACGGCCCCTGGTCTTTAATACGTTCTCAGAACATTAGAGAACTTTATACACTTATGAAATGTTTTAGTTGGACATTCAAAAGTAACGTTCACATGTTTGTATAACCAAGAAAATTTATATTTGGATGTTTTGAACATTCCAGAATAATGTTAGCAAAATATTCTTAGAATACACTTTTGTTAGGCGGGATACATCCAGACACAATCATCTCAAATCCCAAGATGTATTTGTACACTAAAGTCAGAGTTAAAACTGAATGTCCTTCATCAGATCAAGTGTTTTCTTCAATATCATTGATTCTACTGCATGACTGACTTTACAGCCGAATCTGAATCTCATATTTGATGAAGTTTGCATCGATTCTCTTATTTTTTATTACTGTAAAGCTGCTTATAAAGAACTGTAGAAATAAAGCTGACTTGACTTCATGTTCAACACTATTATCATTTCATTACTGTGGCTGCACAATAAAGGACAGTATTGGTTAGAGTTTGAGGATTCATTCCCACAAAAGTCAAAAATGAAAGCATTTTCACAAGCGATGAGACATTAAAAAGGTTGTTTCACTTTCAGTTGAAACATGATCTCTCTCGCTTCTCTTTACCTAAAGGTCAGGCTCAGCAAAAGCTGGCTCATCTTACCCCACAATCCTTTTTGATGGAGCTGCAGAACACGTTTGTAAGGAAGCAATAACATTCATAATTTATTCACACACTTACAAATGAGAGAAACAGTCACAATGATGCAGACACCAAACATTCTTCCCAGTCTTTGTTTTATTATAAAAATAAATCTGAAAAGCTAAATTCGTTCTAATTTGGTCTGACGAAGAGCACAATCTTGTGGCGTGAGCACGCATCCGGCTCGAAGCCGAGTCCAGCAGGAGTTACTTGGACACACTAACGTGCGTCAGCGTCCGCTGGGGCGGGTCAACTATTCCCTGACACACCCATCTGGTTTCATCGCATAAGGAAGGCCAGACCGGCTCCGATCCCCGCACATCCCACAACCGCCATGAGAGCGTTACGAATGACAGACTCCACGTCCTCCACGCGGAAGAACTCCACGAACCCTTGCTGCAGAGACACAAGAAACACATTTAAAGAGACAGCTCAGTTTCACTTCTGCTGAATGAACTCAACACGTCACGTGTGCCGCGCTGAATTATGCAGGGAAGGAAACACAAGCCGTTTTCCTTTCAGCTCGACTCACCCAGCCGTTGTTGTGCAGGAGCCAGTTGTGCTGCTCTGAGATCAGATAGGAGGAGATCTGCTCTGCCACCGCCTCGATGCACCGCTCCCGCTGCGCCTCCTTCAGCCGCGAGCAAACCACGGCTCCGAACGCCACCAGACTCGTGATCCTGCCCCAGTTCGTGCTGCCGTCTTTGAACATGGTCTTCGCTATGCTGCTGATGAAGTCCATCGTGTCCGGCTGAGAGTCCAGATGCAGACGCTGCAACATCCCTGAACAAAAAAAACATCCCAGTGTGAACAACTGAACTCAGATCAGATCATATGAACTTGAGAAACCCTGGTGCAATGTTTATTGTACTTCATGATGTTGATATGATACATAAGCCCAGAGTAATCTAAAAGTAATCAGAATAGATGTAATCTGTTACATTCCTAACTAATGTGTAATCAGTAATAAGCTACAAATACATTGGGATTAAAAAGATGCACAAGTTTGTGATGATGCAAATATGATATTTAATTCCGCTTGCCCCGCCCCCATTTGATTGACAGCACATATCGGCTCTGACCATTGGCTGTATTAAAAAAAAAATGCCGATTTCAGAGAATATCGTACTTATATGGTGCAAATTTCTAAAATGAGGTGTTAAAATCGATAATTTTGCAATTTTGAAGTGTTTTCGCAAACCAAACCGCTGTTGACGTAAATGACCCCCCCCCCACACACACACACACACAGTGTGTTGAAAGCAGCTGATAAGCGGAACTGCAGTTCCGAGAATTGACGAATTTGCGGTTTGACAAGATAAAAAAAAATACCGAGAAAAAAAAAAAAAAACAACTACCGAGAAACAGAAATATTTGTTTACATTCAAATAACTAGATAATAGAAAAAAAAAAATAAATAAATGTTTAAGTAAAAAAAATAAAAATAAAAAAAAACACGATCAGAAAACAAAATGAATATAAACACTGAAAGAAAATAAATAATTACAGCTTATTAGCCTAACTGTGACATCACATGACCTGTTTACCCTGAGATCAGACATTTTTAGATCTCTTAAAGCTCAGTTTTAGGGAACCTTACATTCTTTTTATATTGATTTGATGCTTTATAATTTATTTTACACTATTAAAAGTAAATATTATATTAAGTCAAACAGTGAGCGCGCATGCGCGCGTCTTACCTTTGTATGCGATCTGGTGCTTTTCGAGAATATCTCCAACGACTCTTCTCATTGTCGGTAACGCGTGGTTCTGGTTCTGCTCGGGCGAACACATTCCCGTGTGTGTTTGATAGAAATCCAACAAAAGCTGTCGAGTATCACGGTCCAGTTCGGCGGAACCGAGCTCCTTCTCGTCCGGAGTGGTCGGTAGAGATCCGTCCGCCGCCGACACGAAGCGGTCCAGCTGTAGTCGCTTCAGCCCGTTCGTTCCCGGTCTTAACGGCTTTAGAGCGGCGTCCATTTCGTCCGCGCACCCGTCCAGCTCGTCCTCTGTTCGCGTCTTCAGTGCGGGCCCGGGCACGAGCGTGTGCGCGCCCTGAGCGAAGAAACTCACCGCGGCCGTCCGCCTAATTCCCAAACTAAGAGTCATATTCGCTTATAAACGAGAGAAAGTGATCGATAAAACTTAAATACGACCTGAACGATTAAGATTAAAGCTTAGATTTGTCAAATGATGAAGGTTAAAGCGCAGAAGGTTATAATGCTCGTGTGGTCGACACTCTTGTGTGAGTGAAGCGGAAGTAGAAAAAATGCAGACGCCTTTTATAGTGAGCGCGATGACGTAGTAGGAATGCGTTGAGGAATTACGTTAACCCCTTCCGCTAAGAACCATATATGGTCTTTCCAGAATCTACTTGGACATTCTGTATTCTTTCTGAATTATTTTGGTATAGCTGAATGAATTTTTCACATAAAGGTCAGAAATGTTCTTGTTGTATTTGAAATGTTGTTGGATGGGGGGAATCTGATTTTTTAAATATTATTATTATTTAATGCTGATTCTGGGTAAATTCTTTATATAATTTCAGCTCAGATGAGTGAAATACAGGCCTAATGCAAACTGATTCAGTCAAATACAGAGAGGAAACTGAGCTGTGGTCAGTATGAAAGAAGTTAGTTTGATCACACACCTGATGAACCTTTGATCCTCTGACTCACCTTCACATCCGCCAACACTCAACAGAACAATTCAAAACCAGAATATCCACATATTACCTATGCATTGCATTTGTACTTTTTATACTATTGACGTTAATCTCAGTTATTAGTCTCTGTTAATCATGAAACATTCACTGTGAAATAGTTAAATGAAATATTTCAGCTCAAATTCTAGCTGATATAGAAAATAGCGTTGTAGAAGCTATAGCGTGTATTTTAACATTGATGCCACTCCTGGTTAAACGCTGTACTGCACGTTAAAGGGACAGTTCACCCAAAAATGAAAGTTCTGTCATCATTTACTCACTCTAAAGTTGTTCAAAACCTTCTGCTACAACAGCACAGAGCTTCAAATCAGTCGAAGAATCCCTTCAAACAAAAATATCAATCTGTATCTTTACAGAAACTGCATGCATGTGTCACGGGCTACGGATAAATCTCAAAATCACCTCTCATTAGCCTACTGATGAATGATGGGATGGAAAACAATAAAGGGATTAAAATATTGCAGGAAAATCACCTCACGCCTTCATAATGACCGTCATTTTCAGTAGGCTATTTTATGACTTAACCATAACGGTTAGCGACATCTTATAGACACATATTTCGGTGATGTTTTAAATATTTGAAATAAACAAAGATAATATTTTTGTGACACTACGAAACACTTTCAATCCATAGTGGATTATTGGCTGTTTGAATATTTATTGTTCATAATGTTGTGCACCTCAGACCCAGTAAAATGAAATTGCCTTCTATACTTATATGACCTCAGAATCGCTTGACGTGTAAATATATGTTAGGATCATGTGAGCAAAGGAGGACTCAAAGTCTAACTTGATGTAAAATTTTATTTTTAAATGCTACCATAAAATTCTTCCCTCCAATATTTTACACACATACATTATTCATGAAGAAAATGAATCTCAATTTAAGAGCTTTTTTGCATTGCGAAATTATTTTCATGAAATTAAACATTTTACTCTCTTGTTCTGATAGTTGATATAGAAAATGTATATAAATGTTGTCTTATTATCTACACTTTTTTGTTGTTCTTTGTTTGGCTAAATTGTAATATTTATTTAAACGCCTTTAATTTTTTGCAGATTTAAACAAAAACACGCATTACAGTAATTTTTCATGGAAATGAAAGTCAAGGAGGAATAATGCCACAATGCAAATATATACAAACACTACCAGTCAAAAGTGTGGAAACATTACTATTTTTAATGTTTTTGAACAAAGTCTCTTCTGCTCATTAAGGCTGCATTTATTTCATAATAAATACAGAAAAAACAACAATATTGTGAAATATTATTACAATTTAAAATCATGGTTTTCTATTTTTAATATACTTTAAAATAGAATTTATTCCTGTGATCAAAGCTGAATTTTCAGCATCATTACCAGTCTTCAGTGTCACATGATCCTTCAGAAATCATTCTAATATGATGATTTGATGCTCAGTTATTATCAATGTTGGAAAAATGTTGCTTAATATTTTTTTGGAAACTGATACTTTTTCACGATTCATTGATGAATAAAAGGTTAAAAAGAACAGCATTTATTCAAAATATAAATCTTTTCTAACAATATAAATCTTTACTATCACTTTTTATCAATTTAACACATCCGTGCTGAATAAAAGTGTTAATTTCTTTCAAAAAAAAGAAAGAAAAAAAAAAAGACTGACCCCAAACTTTTTTTTACAAAAGATTTTATATTATATATATATATATATATATATATATATATATATATATATTCTTTTTATTAAACATTTTAATTATTACAAAAAAAGATTTCTATTTTAAATAAATGCTGATATTTTAAACTTTTTATTCATCAATGAATCCTGAAAAAGTATCACAGGTTATAAAATAATATTAATCAGCACAACTGTTTCCAACATTGATAAAAATCATCATATCAGAATGATTTCTGAAGGATCATGTGACACTGAAGACTGGAGTAATGATGCTGAAAATTCAGCTTTGATCACTGGAATAAATTATATTTTAAAGTATATTAAAATAGAAAACCATATTTTAAATTGTAATAATATTTCACAATATTATTTTTTTTCTGTATTTATTATGAAATAAATGCAATAAGGAGCATAAGAGACTTTGTTCAAAAACATTAAAAATAGTAATGTTTCCAAACTTTTGACTGGTAGTGTATATATATAAAAAAAATAAGTTTTCTTCATAAAAAATAATCTTATATTTTACCAAGAAATGTTTTTGTGAGATTCATTCTTTAAAGAAATATACAAATAAAAAGAAGGATGAAGCTGTAAAGAAATAATGAACATGAAGAAAGAGAAACAGATATTATTTTACACTCCTCGTTCTTTCAGTCGAGTGTTTAGCAGCTATAAAAGCTGGAGTGTGTGTTATTCCCACTCCTTCAGCGCCGAACATCCGATTCAGGTTTTTCAGCTCACAAACGTGTGTGTGTGTGTGTGTGTGTGTGTGTGTGATCTAGGAGTCCAACAGTGACTCAAAATGACCATCATAGTATGAGTAACAATGTTTGTGACTCTGATGTTGCCTTGACAAAGCTTTGTCTGAAACTGTGAAATAACTTAAAAAAGGACATTCCTAGCATGATTTTGCACATTGCTTGAATGCTTCTCACATGATTGATCAGATCAGACTGAAAAGACACAGTATAGTGAGTCAGAACTGTGAGTTTGGTGGTTGTAGAAAACTCAATTGAGTCTCAGAAGATGAAAGTTAAAATAGTAGATCAGTATGTTGAGTTTGTCAAACAGTAACAGTATAACATCAT
The DNA here is from genome assembly GCA_036281575.1 of Ancherythroculter nigrocauda. Taxonomy (NCBI): domain Eukaryota; kingdom Metazoa; phylum Chordata; class Actinopteri; order Cypriniformes; family Xenocyprididae; genus Ancherythroculter; species Ancherythroculter nigrocauda. The sequence continues at coordinate 29,277 of VTFQ01000061.1, forward strand.
CCAGAGAAATAAACACTTCAAAAATAAATAACTTTTTGTCTCTCTCTTTTTCCCCACCAAAAGTGCACGAAAAATCTGGGTTTTACTCGTTCAGTCTAAAAACAGTCAAACTACTTCAACAAAACAGACGCAGATGCTGATCGCTCGAGTCACTCGAGCACCGGTCAAAAGCGTGGGATCATGAAGATGTTTAACGTTTCTGAAAGAGTCTCTTCTGTGGAAACTGATACATTTTATTTCTCAGGATTCTATGATGAACAGAAAGATCAAAAGAACAGCGTTTATTTGAAACAGAATCTTTTGTAACATTCTAAATGTCTTTACTGTCACTTTTGATGATAAAAGTAATCATTTCTTTTAAATCAGCATATTATATAAAATCAACATATTAGAATGATTTCTGAAGGAGTAATGATGCTGAAAATTCAGCTTTGATCACAGGAATAAATTACACTTTACTATATATTCACATAGAAAACAGCTGATTTACATTGGAATAATATTTCACTGTTTTTACTGTATTAATGATCAAATGAACACAGCCTTGCTGAGCAGAAGAGACTCTTATGAAGTCATAATGACTCTTGGCCAGTAAGGGTGACGTTGCTCAGCAGTATCCGTCTCATCATGTCACGCCTGGACTGGTCTGGACTGGTTTGCCCTGCTGGTTTCGTCATATTTCGTCATATCTCTCTCTCTCACTAGTGTATCTGGCATTAGATCCGATCTGACCTGCAGCTTCAGTGTCCAGATCTTCTCTAGAGGTTTAGTTCCCTCATTTAAACCCACAACTACCCCGAGAATAAACACTACGACTCGTTTCTGTGTGTGTTGGAGTGTTTCCATGTGTTTATCCGGCCAGTTTGCTGGCGAGCGCGCCGGGTTTCCTCTGAGGAAGATCCTGCGGTGTGGGAATATGGTCTCCGGTCACCAGCTTCTCTTCAGGTCCGGCCGCCAACACATGTTTGCTCTTCATTTTGGCTTTTGCCATGTTATAATCGCCCGAGTCAAAGTACTTTTGCTAGAAGAGAAGATATTTACATGCATTATTCACACTTGCTTACGTTCCCGCTTTACTTATTTTTGTACTAACGTTATTAAAGACCAGATAACACTGAATGAATGTTCTATTAACGTTACTGGAAGAACGTTTGAGCATAAGGTTGAGAGAACGATCTCTACTCACTCCTTTCTGTAGTCTCTTCATCAGAAAGTCAGAACCGCCTGGTTTCTGTCCCAGATTTGGATATTTTGCCTTCAGTTTGGCCTCTTCGGACAGGATTGGGTTACAGATCTTTTCTGGAGAATCCTGCAAATACACATTTCATTACATTTATTTTTATTGGTTATTTTACAGTTACTATCGTTTTAAAATGATGTTATTGTGAAGTTGATCTGTATTGTATAAAGCGCTGTATTAATAAATGTGACGACTTTTTGATTAATTTATGCTGCATTGTGATTTCTTTGTTTCATAAAAGGATTAAACTCCAACACCTGACTTGAATGAACCTAACAAATAAGTTTGGGCTAAAACGGTTTCATAAAAAGGTAAGTGAAGTTAATGCAATCCTGCTAATTTGATCCAGGTTTACCTAGTCAAGATAATTGCGCATGCACGCTTTTCTTAAAGGGACAGTTCACCTAAAAATGACATTTCTGTCATCATTTACTCACCCTCAGGTTGTTCCAAACCTGTAGGCATGTGACAGTATCAAATTTTCATTTTGCGATTAATTGCTGAAGCTTTTATGAAGGTATACGGTATTATCACGACACTGAAATAAGATGCAAAAAAAAAGTGTTGTCAGTAAAACAGGTTTAAGAACTCTTTTTGTAATAAAAAAAAAAACTCTGAATGTTTAAATACAATAACACAATACACAAAAATATAAAGTAAAATTTTCAAACAGATTAAAGTGCAAAAGAATTATAAAGAACATCAGGAAACACTTTAATAAGATCTCATTATTTAATGCATTAACTAAGATTGAGCAATAGCTACATTTGTTACAGAAAGTGTTATTTTTTGTTAATGTGAGTTTTAGAAACACAACTGATCATTGTTAGTTTTATCTCAGGTCCATTAATAAGTTCTTTTGATTTTAAGTAATGTTATTAAACAGTAATTAAGAATAATTAATGCTTTATAAGTATTTTTCATGGTCAGTTTGGTAATGAGTTAACATGTTAACTAATGAAGCTGTATGTCTTAAAGTTTTACTGAACAATAAAAAATAATCAGAGAATTTCTAATCATTAGGGCATGTTGTAGTCCAGATTAAAATGCATTAGCAGCTGCTTTGTTTGCAGGGTTTCCGGGGTAACCGCTGCATTTGCTGTTCCATCAGCGCCCTCTGCTGTCAGAGAGTGAGTGTGCACTTTCATTCAGTGTGTCTCCTTTCAGCATGTGCTTCTCGTGCATGTTGGGCTTGTTTACATCTGAGCGCAAATACAGCGGTGTTGTGCATTTGATACGGTTGATGGGGGAAATATTCTTAAATGCATTATAAAAATTTTAATAATTGCTAATAAATTATTATTTACGGTATTTTGAAATGCCCGGATAACAATATCGTGCATATTCATTATCGTGATATATCGCATTACCGAATATCGGCACAAGTCTATGAACCTGTATACATTTCTTTGTATTGCTCAAGGATGCAAAGGAAGATATTTTGGAGAAAGTTTGTAACCAGGCTGCTTTGGGCCACCATTGACTCCCATAGTAGGAAAAAAAATACTATGGAAGTCAATGGTGGCCCAAAGCGGCCGGGTTTTAAACGTTCTTAAAAATATCTTCCTTTGTTTTCAACAGAACAAATAAATTTATACAGGTTTGCAACAAGTTTAGGGTGATTAAATGATGACAGAATTTTCATTTTTGGGTGAACTGACCCTTTAAGCAGCCCTAGAGGTCATCATGGATCAAATCGATCCACCATAGGAAACATTTTGTGCTATTTTATGCATTTGAGACATGTTTTCCTCAGTGCGTAACTTACATTTCACAGGTTTATTCTCCATCTGTAAATGTTAGAAAGTCATGCAAATATTTCCATTTTGCTGCTAAACTTCCTAAGTCTGACTAATCAAAATAAGCCTGGCTTGTATTCTAATATTGTCTAATGAAACAGCCTCAGAAATGTCATTTCTTCATTCTAGGGTCTAAAAATTCGATATTCAGAGGGAATTGTTGTTTATTGTGTTTTGTGCTGCTTTTAGATTGATGGAGATACATTTCGACGGAAAGCAAAAATAAAAAAAGAAGATAAAACGGAGCAAACTTCATAAAGGTGCAAATAATCATTAAAAACACACACAAAAAAAGAGTTTACATTTGAGGACATGTATGCTGCATGAAAACAAACACCGACCAATAGGAGTGAAATATCTATGTGATTGATGGGCTGATCGACCAATCAGAGCGAGGATATCCTCGCAGCGTGGGCGTGATCCGTTAAGTCACGATTTCTCTCTATTCCTGTCATTAAATACAGTAAATACAGTTAAAGTCACGGATCGGTTTTTAAATGTCTGGTTATTAGTGTTTGTGTTGTTTCGCGCATCACACCTGCTTCTCTTCGGACTCCAGCTCCGGTGTGTCGGTGTCCGGATTCTCTGACATGATTCCCCGCGACAGAAACACTGAAAATAACACGATTCTCCGTCAATAACAACGCGAAGTTACTGCAGCAGGCGCGATTATTGCAATATTGCCTCAACTAACACCAAAATGGCGAATGACGCATCTTTGTGACGTAATCGGCACGTGCGGGATCACAGTGAAAGTGGCCAATGAGAGCGCGGCGTGATTACGTACACGATTTAACTTGATTTTATTTATCATTAGTGTACTGTATATTTATTATATATCTATTATATTTAATTTTTCTCTGAACTTATAAAACTCCTGTCACAGATGTACATAATGCGCTGACCGCCGCGTGATGGCGCTGTTTATTTAGTCAAAACATACATGGTGTTTGTACATTTATCAAAATCACAAAATGTATGATTAAAATAATATATAATTTTAATAATTAAATAATACATTGTTCGGTGTTTACAGCTTGTTATCGTACAATAATTTAAGGAAACAAATCTAATTTCACTTTTCTCCATTTTTGTTTATAAGTTTATATTCGTTTTATTTATTTATTTATTTATTTTTATTTATTTATTTTATTTTTATATAAGGTTTATATATAAATTTGAATAAAAATTGCAAGGTTTGAGGTAGAACAATGACAACATTTAATATTATGAAGAGCCTAACATCTTGGCTTCACATGAAGGTAATAAACTTGTTAGATGAGAATTTCTGCAGGTGTTTGATTTTAAATAAAAGCCTAAGGTTTGTTGATGTGGATCCTGGATCCGGCTGGCAGAACAGGTGCGTCGGAGTTCTTATTGGAGGAGAGGCGCTGGAGCTCATCCTGATTGGCTGAGGGGTCAGAGGGGCGTGTCCAGGTGTAGCGCTGCACAGGTTTAGTCCGCTGGCGAGCGCACAGGGAAGTGAACTCAGTCTCCTGACAAAAATCTCATATTGGACTGAAATTGAGGTTTTGATGACATAAACCGGCAGATGTGGTGAGTGGATGTTGTTAATGTGTGTATGTTAGAGACACTGATTCATGTAAATACCATTAAAGAGAAGTTGAACTGCTAGAATCTTTCTGAACAAATTTAATTTAAGCCATAATTATTCATGTGTTGGAGTGGAAAATCAAGAGCATAGATTACTGTGTGGTAAAGATGGTGTGGATGTTGGTGGAGGTTCTGGTTCTGTTAGTAGGAAGGGATGACCACGTTGACCAAGCGGATCCGGCGGCCGGAGGCTCCGGTGGTGGAGCAGAAGGAGGAGAAGAGAGACTCGGATGAAGAGCAGGACACAGACTCCAAATCACTGAGACTCACACTGATGGAGGAGATCCTGCTGCTGGGACTCAAAGATAAAGAGGTTTCTCTCTCACACACACACACACACACACACACACACATCTGGTAATACTGGTCAGGTAGTCTTTCAGGCCTGGAGCTCATGACGTGTGCGTGTCAGGTCTGTGGTGTGTACGAACTGTCTTGAGGGTGTTGAATACTTCTCGTGTTATTGTGCAACAATCAGGTTTAACCGGTTAAACGTCTTAAATCTCTTTCAGCCTGAATGAGTGACGTTGAGCTGCTCTGACCAGAACACAATAAACTACACAAGAGTGACTGAGTGAAGATTTACACAACGATAGATAGATAGATAGATAGATAGATAGATAGATAGACATTCAGATAGATAGATATTCAGATAGATATATAGATAGATATTCAGATAGACATTCAGATAGATATTCAGATAGATAGATAGATAGATATAGATAGATAGATAGATAGATAGATAGATAGACATTCCGATAGATATTCAGATAGATAGATATTCAGATAGACAGTCAGATAGATAGATATTCAGATAGATAGATAGATAGATAGATAGACATTCTGATAGATAGATATTCAGATAGATATTCAGATAGACATTTAGATAGATAGATATTCAGATAGACATTCAGATAGATATTTCAGATAGATAGATAGATAGACATTCCGATAGATAGATATTCAGATAGATAGATAGATAAATAGATAGATATTCAGATAGACATTCAGATAGATAGATATTCAGATAGATAGATAGATATTCAGATAGACATTCAGATAGACATTCAGATAGATATTCAGATAGACATTCAGATAGACAGATATTCAGATAGATAGATAGATTCAGACATTCAGATAGATAGATATTCAGATAGATAGATAGATAGATATTCAGATAGACATTCCGATAGATAGATATTCAGATAGACATTCAGATAGATAGATATTCAGATAGATAGATAGATAGATATTCAGATAGACATTTAGATAGATAGATATTCAGATAGACATTCAGATAGATAGATATTCAGATAGATAGATAGATAGATATTCAGATAGACATTTAGATAGATAGATATTCAGATAGACATTCAGATAGATAGATATTCAGATAGATAGATAGATAGATATTCAGATAGACATTTAGATAGATAGATATTCAGATAGACATTCTGATAGATAGATATTCAGATAGATAGATAGATAGATAGATAGATATTCAGATAGATAGATAGATAGATAGATAGATAGATAGATATAGATAGATATTTGTCAGCGATTTTGCAAAATCTGTTGGCGAGTGAAAATCAGGGCTAAAATCCTGTCTCGTTTCCATCGAAATTACCCAGAACAGTTTGTCCAGGAACTTTTTCCCCCAGATCGGTCTCTGTCTGTGTTTCCACTGCGGTCTAAAGTACTGCGGAGTTTAGGTAAATTAGTCCGGTGATTTTAGACTGTGCGCGACTTTTCAGTTCCCGCTGGATTTCGTCCTCCACATGATAAAGCCTGAACCTCGTCGTCGGTCCATCGGTTGTATTTTTTTAAACTCCATTGTTGATTCGAATATCAAACAACTCTTACTGCATGCACCCCAACAGACTTAAAGAAATAAAATGCTGCGTGAACTCAACCAATCAGCATGTTCAGCGCCCAAGCCCCACCCCTGAAAGTTCTGGGACTACCTCGTGAGCAGAGACTTTCTGAGGGGAAATTTTACCTGGAGATTTATTTAGACTCGGTCGAGTTCCACCCCAAAGTCCCCTCATTCCTGCAGTGGAAACGGGTCTATAGACTGCTGATTCCACAGCTGAAGAGATCCAAACTTCCACCGGCATTAATATCAGCACAAAAACTGTGCGGCGGGAGCTTCACGGAGTGTGTTTCCATTGGTTGAGCAGCTCTTTGTGGGACGGACTGGAGTAAACTGGACTCTGGAGTAGCAGAAACCCGTTCTGTGGAGTGATGAATCATGCTTCTCTGATGGGCGAGTCTAGATTGGCAGATGCCAGGAGAAAATCACCTGCCTGACTGTAAAGTGTGCAGACGGAGGGATGATGGGATGGGAATGGGCTAGTGGAGGGAATCTTAATGCTTCGGCCTATCAAGAAATTTTGGACAATGCCATGTGGGGCTCTTTTTATATTCCTGTGCTTCAGTGAGGTCCATAAACACATGGCTGGTGTGGAAGATCTTGACTGTCCCACACAGTTCCCTGACCTCAACCCATCCAATCCTTTGGGATGAACTGGAATGAGGAAAATCCCCACAGAAACGCTCCAAAAGGCTGTTATACCTGCAAAGGGGGACCAACTCCATATTAATTCCTGTTGGTGTAACGGTCAGCTGTCCCAACACTTTTATCCATATAGTGTAGATAGATGGACAGACGGATATACTGGTCATATAATTAGAATATCGTGAAAAAAGTTCATTTTTTTTATTGTAAATTATTTTAAAAAATTAAACTTTCATTTATACTAGATTCCCTACATGTAAAGTAAAACATTTCAAAAGTTTTTTTTTTTTTTTTAAATTGTTGATTAGAGCGTACAGCTCATGAAAGTCCAAAATCCAGTATCTCAAAATATTAGAATATTTACATTTGAGTTTCATTAAATGACCATCCCTACAGTATAAATTCCGGGTATCTCTTGTTCTTTGAAACCACACTAATTAGGAAGACTGCTGACTTGGCAATGGTCCAGGAGACAATCACTGACACCCTCCACAAAGAGAGTAAGTCACAGATGGTCATTACTGAATGTGGTGGCTGTTTACAGAGTGATGTATCAAAGCATATTAAATGCAAAGTTGACTGGAAGGAAGAAATTGGGTAGGCAAAGGTGCACAAGCAACAGGGAAGACCACAAGCTTGAGAATACTGTCAAGTAAAGCCGATTCTAACACTTGGGAGAGCTTCACAATGAGTCAAATGAAGCCGGAGTCAGCGCATCAAGAGTTACCACACTCAGAGATCTTCAGGAAAAGGACTACCAAGCCACTTCTGAAACAGAAACAACGTCAGAAGCATCTTACCTGGGCTAAGGAGAAAAAGAACTGGACAGTGAACAGTGGTCGAAAGTCCTCTTTTCAGATAAAAGTAAATTTTGCATTTCATGTTGAAATCATGGTCCCAGAGTCTGAAGGAAGACTGGAGAGGCACAGAATCCAAGCTGCTTGAACTCTAGTGTGAAGTTTCTGAAGTTAGTAATGATTTGGGGGGGCTGTGACATGTGCTGGTGTTGGTCCATTGTGTTTTATCAAGTGCAAAGTCAATGCAGCCATCTTCCAGAAGATTTTGGAGCACTTTATGCTTCCATCTGCTGACAAGCTTTATGGAGATGCTGATTTCCTTTTCCAGCAGGACTTTAGCACCTGCCCACAGTGCAAAAACCACTTCCAAGTGGTTTGCTGACCATGATATTACTGTGCTTTATTGGCCAGCCAACATGCCTGACCTGAATCTATGGGATATTTTCAAGAGAAAGATGAGAAACAGTCGATCCAACAATATACAGATGATCTGAAGGCTCAATAGTGCCTCAGCAGTGCCACAGGCTGATCACTTCCATGCCACACTTCACTGATGCTGTAATTTGTGCTAGGAGCAAGTCATTTGCTGTAATATGTGCTGCCGACCAAGTATTGAGTGCACAAATGAACATACTTTAAAGAACTTGAACTTTTCTGTTTTGAAAATCTATTTTTTGATTGATCTTAGGAAATATTCTAATATTTTGAGATACTGGATTTTGGACTTTCATGAGCTGTACGCTCTAATCATCAAAATTTACAAAACTTTTGAAATGTTTTACTTTACATGTAGGGAATCTAGAATATATGAAAGTTTCATTTTTAAAAATAATTTACAATAAAAAAATGAATTTTTTCACGATGTTCTAATTATATGACCAGCACCTGTATAGATGGATGGATGAATGGATATATAGTTAGATGGATATGTATTGTATTCTGCTGTGAACTCTGCAGGTGTGTCTCTGCGTCTATTCTTGTGTAAAATCTCTGAGCAAACTTCCTTGTTAGTGATTATAAAACTTCCTTTGTGTGTGGTGTGTGTGTTGACAGATCTCATGCTGGATTATGAGTGATTAATCTGATGAGAAACACTATCTGAAGGCAGATCTTCACCAGACAACATTTAACAAATAATGATTATTTCAGTCCGTGTTCTGCTGGAAGCAGCTCGCCATCCTTTAGTTTTCCTCTTGGCATCTCTTTGACTTCTACTAGGTTTACTTTTCTCTGTTGTTTAATCATTTACTGAAGTAACCGTTTTATTGGGCAAATAACGTCAGAGTTTTTGTTCTTTCCTGTTTCAGTTGCAGCTGGTTTACATTCGTTGCAACATCAACATGGTGCAGTTTGTTCTGCCGTTCCTCACCAGCATTATTTGGTGTCCTTTATTGAACTATAGAACACACAGACCAAAATATGTCTCAATAAAGATTGTTGCTTTAATTAAAATCGATTTTATACAAGTTTTCTCTCTCTCTCTCTGTAGGTTTGATGAATCTCGTGTAATATTTCTCTGCTCTTCATCACGTGATGTTGATCTGTGTGTCTGATCCGCAGGGATACACGTCCTTCTGGAACGACAGCATCTCGTCAGGTCTGCGCGGCTGTATTCTGGTGGAGCTGACGCTGAGAGGACGCATTCACCTGGAGCCGCAGAGCTCCCGCCGCAGGAAACTGCTGGACCGCAAGGTGAACGCAACACTGATGCATTCTGGGAGTAGAGCAGCCGACAGAGAGAGAGAGATGTCAAAGTTCTGAACAAACGTTCTTCCAGTAATGTTCGTTCAAAGTGGCCTTTAATAATGTTCTCAAAACACAAAAACATTATTTATACATCGTTCATGAAGTGTTTTTACTTTTTTTGCGACTTGTTTCAGAACATTTAAACATTTAGAGATATTATTCCAATATAAATCCTTAATTATTCCAATCTTTTGACCGGTAGTGTAACTGGAGCTCAGGATATCCTGTAAACTGCAATAATCAGGAATCTCTGAACAGCTGAATTTCAGTGTTCAGCAGCTCAAGGAAACACGAATGCAAATGTTCCTGAGCTTAAACACACATTCCAACACACCTTATCTCTCAATGCCAAAGGTGTGGGTGTGTGAAAGACTCTTCCACAGAATCTCCTTCATCTTATTGTCTGAGTGACTGAGAGAGATAATGAGAAACTGAACCTGCCCGACCAGATGCGTTACTGTTTCACTGTCGGAGCAATCTCTGATCGTTTGCATCTATAAACCCTGAAGAGCATTCAGAGGTCGAGACGGAAACGATGCCTGCAGTATATTCAAACACATTCAGATCAACATTCAGATATTTTTAATGTGATTGTTTACCAGTTCATCCATCAGGTGAAAATGTCTATTCAACAACATTTCTAAGAGTTCAGCGTGACTCTTTCTGTCATCAACTACATTCACTCTATAATTAAACGAACTGCATGATTGTATATGAAGCTTGTTTCTGCCATGCAATAAAGAATAAAAAAGGTAATTGCTTTTTATCCCGCAGTTCTGACTATTTTGTTGAAAGTCAGAATTGTGAGATAAAAAGTCACATATTCTCTCTTATGTTTTATTCCACGGCAGAAATACTCTTCCATAATTATGAGAGTAATCTTAGTATTAATGGTGTTAAATAAGCTTGTCTGTGAAACACAGATGAGGACACGTCGCTTCGGTCTCGTCTCTAATGTGAAGTCACTCCGGATCGTGAGGTTTTTCGCAGCGTTCAAACTCTATCATTAATAATTTACACGTTAAAAATTAGTATGTGCTTTTGTTACTTTCAGAAGCTTCAGAATGAAACCAGGTTAATTCAGACATATTCAATTATTTATTTATTTTTTGTCAAAATACTTGCAAATGAAACGTGTCTAATATACAGCTGAAGAAAGTGTTATAAATGAAAACCGTTTTTATTTTAAACTGTGAACAGATGTCGTCAAACTCGTCACTCAAGAATTGTGTATTTATTAAATGATGATGAACTACCAGTATGTGGTGATCATTTATTGAAATGTCCTTCTTTAGATGATATTAAACTACAGATTTACTCAGAAATTTGATTTATGGGCATTTTTAAAAATGTGGACCACAAAACCAGTCATAAGGGTAATTTTTTTTTTTTTTTTGAAATTGAGATTTATACATCATATGAAAGCTGAATAAGTAAGCTTTCCATTGTTTTCCATTGTTAGGATAGGACATTATGGATGAGATACAATTATTGTAAAAAATCTGGAATCTGAGGGTGCAAAATATATAGAAAATCGCCTTTAAAGTTGTCCAAATGAAGTTCTTAGCAATGCATATCCACTCACAAAAAAATATTTTTTTGATATATTTACAGTAGGAAATTTACAAAATAACTTCATGGAACATGATCTTTACTTAATATCCTAATGATTTTGGCATAAAAGAAAAATTGATCATTTTGACCCATATAGTATTGTTGGCTCTTGCTACACATATACCCATGTGACTGATTTTGTGCTCCAGGGTCACTAATGGCAAAATTCTAGATTTTCTATTAAATATCAAATGAGAAGAGCTTATATAATTGCTATATATATTTTTTTATTATTATTAATTTAATTTTTTTTTTTAAATTATCATTATTGTTAAATTTTTTTCTTGTTTGCCATGAAAATAGCTTTTGTTGCTGATTTGGTGTAAAATAATAAATAAATAAATAAATAAATAAATAATAATGAATAAATAATTCATTTACATATTATTGAGATATTATACTTTTATAGTTTTTAATTATATTTTGAATTAGTTTTTATTTTTGTATTTTCACTTTAAATTTTAGTTAAAGTTTTAGTAATTTTATTGTGTGGTTTTGTCATTTTATTATTTTTTTTAATACAGTTTTTATTCATTTTTATTTCAGTTTTAGTTTTAGAACATCACGTTAAACTAAATAAAAATGAGAAATATTGCCTTGGCAACTAGCTGAAATAAATAAGTTACAGTTGTTTTAATGTAAATATATTTTATTTCAGTTAAAGTAGATTTTTTACCAAAGTACCAAAAATGTTTTAATGTTTATTAATGTTTTCCTGATTGATTTCTGCCCAGGTCTTGTTCAAGTCGGCCGCTCCCACCGGTGACGTCCTGCTGGATGAAGCGCTGAAGCACATCAAGAGCACTGAACCGCCGGAGGACGTGGCCAGCTGGATCGAGCTGCTCACAGGTGAGACACACACACGGGCTCCGTCCCAAACCCTCGTGAGCGGCTCGCTGTCTCCCTCTAGGGAACGACCTGCTAAACAGCATCCTTTCAAACTGATTTGATCTGAAACACTTCATGGACAGGAACTCACCACACTAATGCTGCCCCTGTGATGCCTAAAAGTGCTGTCTAGGTAGGGAGCTCACAAGGGTTGGAACAGAGCCTTAAAATCAACTTTAGACAAGGAAGAAACAAGGATTTCCAGTGCAAACATCTGAACATTCTTAAATCAAGATACTTTTACTGGAGAAGCAATTTTTTTGTTTGTTTTGTTAACAGTGAAATATTATTACAATTTGAAACGGCTGTTTTCTGTGGGAATATACAGTATGTCTCATCATTTAGATATTTAGCACAGAGGAAGACTGCGGTGAAGCGTCCTCACGAGTGTCTGATGTGTTTGTTTTCAGGCGAGACCTGGAACCCGCTGAAGCTGCACTTCCAGATCCGGAACGTCCGCGAGCGTCTGGCCAAGAATCTGGTGGAGAAGGGCGTCCTGACCACAGAGAAGCAGAACTTCCTGCTGTTCGACATGACCACGCACCCGTGACGGACAGCAGCGAGAAGGAGCGTCTGGTACAGCGTCTGCAGGACAGTCTGCTGGAGCGCTGGACCAACGACTCGCGCCGCATGAGCCGCCGGGTGCTGGCGCTGATCCTGCTGGCCCACATCTCAGACGTGCTGGAGAACGCGCTCTCAACGCTGCCCGACGACCGCTACGAATTGGCCTGCTCGCGCTCGCGAACCCTGCTGGACGCCGACCCCGACCTGGAGAGCGCCAGGATCACGAGCCCCGCGGACGAGATGATCTGGGCCGTGCTGGCCGCGTTTAAAAAGTCCTGAGAGAACTAGAACACCAACCCGTCCTGGACTGAAACTGACCTTAAGTGACTCACTTCGAGCACTGCTTCAGATTTTTTAAAGTTGACATTTATGTGATGAAAGTCAACTTTGTTCCCTCGTTTTACTAACTTGTGGCCATGTTGTAATAATGCATTCCCTTATTTAGTTAAATCAAAAAGAGGGAACAAATTAGTTCACTGTTTACTAAAACAAGGGAATGAATTCATAAGTTGTGGAAATGATACACAGCAAAATCCCCAGAGTTAAATCAACTTACATACGGTCCCTATCTAAATAGTGTTAAAGCAACACTGAAGCAGAGTTAAAGTTATTGAGATAATTAAGTGATTAATTAAGTGATGAATGAGCATTAGTGATGAACGCCTGCTGTTAACAAGCAGAATCACTGAAGAAAAGAGAAGATCTTGAGAGATTTAATGTCTTTTATCTTCAGTTGATTTCATCTGAAGTCAGTTGTAGTTTTTGTGTTTCTCTTTTCTTCAGTGATTCTGCTTGTTAACAGCAGGCGTTCATCACTACCGCTCAATCATCACTTAACCAGAGTTAAAGTTAATGAGATAATTAAGTGTTACTTTAACACTATTTAGAGAGGGACCATATGTACTCCCAGCAATGTTCATTTAACTCTGGTGATTTTGCTGTGTATTTTTGTCATGTGCGAGGCTCATAAACATTAGCTGAAATAAAATAAAAAACATAAACTTATTTAATTTCAGCGAGTTTCCAACATCTCTCATTTTTGTTTGGTTTAACATACTGAAAAAACTAAAACTGAAATAAAAATCTTTTTCTTTTAAAGCACAACAAAATTACTAAAACTTTAACAAAATTTAATATGAAAACATAAAATATAAAAATCTAATCTAATTAAAAACTATAATGGTATATCAATTACACTGATAACAACTACATTAGTTGACAATGAATAATACTTTTAATTCATCTTAATTTTACATTTTTTAAGATCAAAAGTCTGTTAACACTAATTAATACACTGTGAACTAACATGAACATCCAAAATGAGCTTTCTCGGTAGGCGGCACAAGCGTAGTGCTGTCTATGTAGGGAGCTGACTAGAGTTTGAACGGAGCCGCTGGTGACGGTGGATGTTTTTCATGTTGCGCAACAAAGGTTCTGTCACTGATAGCTGGCATGTCATGTGACATCTCTTCTTCATCATGTGACACTCTCACTGTCACCATGACAACGGCCTGTTGTGTTGCTCAAGGCTGCGTTGCTCTCTTCCTCTCTGTGTCAGGTGATCCAATAACTTATTCAGTAAATTATACCCAGTTATTCCAGACAGATTATAAAGTAACTGTCTTAATATTTATTTAGTATTTTTTCTTTGCAGTGTAAGGTGTTGATGTATATTGTGAAGGATGGTTTGATACAGGTTCAACAGAGTTACTAAAGACTGTCTCTGCTTTATTTAGTACTGTAACACTAGATCTCCTGTAAACACTGAGAGAACCTCTTCTGCTCTAGTGATGTCATTTCCTGGCTGTCAGGATCATCTTGTAGGAGTTTTATGAATTTTCTTGTCATTTGGTTACAGGGTTCAGCACAAATGTGGGAAACAGATAAAAAATATATATGTAAATAAATTTGTTAATAGTCAAGTAGTTTTTAGTACATAGAATTGAATATAGTTGCTGTTATTTTATTTGTATTATTTTGAATCATTTAGAATATGACACTGCATGATTTTAGATATTTTTGAGATGGGCCAAAATCACCATTTTACAGGCATTTGATGTTAATTGAGGTTCGTTTTACATGTTTAGTTGTACAGATACAGTGACAGCTCAGATTTTCATCACAGTTATGAGTCTCTGTGAAGCCACTGCTGTTCGTTATCAATAACATACGAAGGGAAGAAGCTGTTGAAGAGCTGAAAAACTCGATTATTTTGCCGAGTTTTATGAAGGACTTTATGTTGAGATTAATATGCAGCGCAGGATGTTTTTCTCATTTAATGTGTGAATGTTTAATATTCAACTATAATAATAAATTATAGCTGTTTCTCTGTCAGTCCACTGAGTGTTGAATTGAATAAAATGTTTATCATTTTTTCCAGAATAATTTTATTTTATTCTATATTGTTGTTTTTATATTATATTTATTATTATTTTATTATATATTTTGTTGTTTTATATTACATCATATTATATTATTCTATATTATGTTGTGTTATATTATATTGTTTTATATTGCACAGCTGAAAGTTACTGCAGGATCTTCTCCGGGGTCAAAAGTCATATGATTATAAAATGTGATTATTTTTCCTTTGATCGCTGAACTTTTAACAGAGCAGCAGAAAAGCTTGATAAACATCTGATATATTGTGTAAGTATTATACATTATTTCCTCTTATGAAGCTGTTTTCATGCGTATGATTCATTGGTCAGATTTTGCTGAATCATAGAAATTTCAGCCCACAAGAACAGCAAAACCAGCATGATCACATGATCATTGACTTCTGTTTTTTAATATTGAGCTATAATGATATTCTTCATGCCCTAAACACACATAAAACTTTCTGCATTTGAACGTGGACATTAAAGGGGTGGTTGATTATGATTTGACTTTTTTAACTTTAGTTAGTGTGTAATGTTGCTGTTTGATGATAAACAACATCTGCAAAGTTACGACGCTCAAAGTTCAATGCAAAGAGAGATATTTTCTTTTACAGAAATCACATTTTAAGGACTACAACAAACTTCTTCCTGGTTTAGTGACATCACAAACCCTTAAATTTACATAAACCCCGCCCCCGAGAACACTCAACAAAGGGGGCGGGGCCATGTTGGGCTGCTTTAGAGAAGAGGAAGAGTTGTTGTAGTCGAGTGTTGTTGTCATGCCGTCATTTTACGCCGGACTGCTTCACAAACGAGGGTCAATTCAACACAAAAGATGAACATGACGGCACATGCTAGTGGATGAGTTGAATCAACTCCACAGCAACTACATCAATTTATCCACTAACCATTCAGAAACGTCTAAAAGTTGTAACTTCTTCCTGAGTCTCTCCATCAGTGTCGACTCCGGTTCGAACAATGTAAGGCTGAACACCGTTACTGACAATCCTCATTTTGGCTGCGTGAGATTCTCCAGCTTTGTTGTTGTTGAGCTGTTAAAGCTCCGCCCTCTTCTGGAAAACGGCAGCTCATTTGCATTTAAAGGGACGCACACAAAACCGGCGTGTTTTTGCTCATATCCAAATAGGGGCGAATTTGACACGTTATAAAAATGATCTGTGGGGGATTTTGAGCTGAAACACATTCTGGAGACACCAGAGAGTTATATTACATCTTGTGCATTATAGGTCCCCTTTAAGACAAATAAAATCATGTAAGTTAAGCTGAGCTGAAAATTCAAGCATTATAAGTCATGCATAAATCAAAAATTATTTCCATTCTGTTTAAGTATCAGTGCTACACAGAGGCTTAGATGCACAGAGAGAAGGAATCTAGGATTAGAGACAAATCCAGACCTGTTGAACCCAGCCTTACATTCTCTCTCTCTCTCTCTCTCTCTCTCTCTCTCTCTCTCTCTATGACGGGTGTGTCAGGAAGTCAAACTTCACTCTCTCACTGACTGGTCAACAGACAACAACACAATGCCTGGAAAGAAAGTTTGTATTATTGGCTCTGGAAACTGGTGAGTTCCCTCTCATGTATCAAACGGGGTTTTCCGGTTGATATGATGATGATGATGATGATGATGCTGCATGTAGCAGCTGTTTGCAGTTTTTCTACTACGCAGTCAACACTGAACGCGACGCGACGCGACGCCAGACGCGCGACCAGTTTCATTTTCAGCGGCGTCTGTCTTGCGTTTCCACATGTGTGTGTTTGTATAGATGCGCGCGTGCGCGTGTGTATGTTTCACGCGCTTACAAAACTACTGTGTTGATCTGATATGATTGCCATATTTGTAATTTACCGCGTTACTTTGTAAGAATACGATTCCTCTCACATCCCAGCAAACAAAATACGTTTGGTAACGTCCCCATTAAGCTGTGAAAACGTTAAATGTTCTCTGAAAGAGAAGTTTTTAATATTTATAAATGTTTTTCTTGGTTATGTGAACGTTAAGGGAACATGCAATTTCATAATTCTTAAAACATTATGGGAACGTTACTTTTGATTGTTCTCTGAACGTTCTGAAAAAAAACAGACAAACTAAAACGTTTTGAGAACATTAAGGTCACAAAACGTTTAACGAACCTTGCCAGAACGTTCACTGTTAGCTGGGTATGTTCCACTGATAACAAAATAATATCTTCTTGAAACGTTCTAGTTGGATGTTTGTCTAACGTTTGTTTCAGAACGTTCAGAGAACAT